>VMDO01002864.1:0-156823 GCA_007922755.1 Pedetes capensis | reverse complement strand
CTTTGTTTCTAAATCAAAGGTAGATGGAACATTTTTTTCCACAAATGATATGATTATAGGGAAACAAGAAGGAATTTATAGACCAATTATTAAAAATGATGTGTTTAGAGAGAGACTACATAGAAAGCTAGCATTCTAGTATCAACTTGTCCACATACATATGCATTAACTTCAAATAAGAAGGAAAAGATATTTACAATAAAAAAGGGAAAAAAAGAAAAAGTAAGATAATTAAGAGTAAATCTTACAATATATGTTTAAGACACTTATGGAAAAATATGACTTTATTAAAAAAATATTAAAGAGACATAAGTGGAGATATACATCATGTTCCTGATAGAAAAATTCAAAATCAGAAAGATATTTTCTCCTTTGATCTGTTAGGTAGAACTATATGAAATTGTCATCTCTGTTGGTCAAGAACAGTTTAATGTTAATTCCAAATGAGTTAAATTGGTATATACCAATTAGGTGCAATTCTGATTAATATATAAATAGAGTTTTCATAGGAGCTTGATATATTGGTTCTGCAATTTATACAGAAGAGCAAAGGCCCAAGAATAGTGAAGTCATTGCCACAAAGAGGATTTGTTTTCTCAGGTGCCATAACTTGTCCAGTAATTGTAGTTGAGACTAGTGTCTTAATCTGTTTTCTGTGGCTATAATGGAACACCTGAGACTGGGTGATTTATAAAAGAAGTAGGTTTATTTAGTTCATTGTTCCAAAGGCTGGGAAGTTCAAGATTGGGTGACTGAATTTGGTAAGGGCCTCATGTTATGTTATAACATGGTAGAAAAAAGTGGAAGGGTGAGCAGGCACATGTGGAAAAGACAGCATGTATATGTGAGAGATTGAGAGGAAGTAGCGGGTTTGCTTTGCAACAACCTGAGCTATTGACAATTAACGTAGTCTCATAGTAACTGTATTAATCCTTTCATCATGGTAGAGCCCATGACATAACCATTAAAGATTCTGCTGGTTCTTAACACTGTTATATTGGAGGCACGATCTCTAACACATGAATTTTGGTATGCCAACTATATTCTGTAGCACTGACCTGGAGAGAGACAATTAGCCAATAAGACAGAATAGTACTCCTAAAGAATCCTGTGCCCAGGTACTTACATGGGGCAGGTTTTATCCTAGATCCTCGAGCAAGGATGGGTAGTTCAAAAAATGGAGGGGCAATTAAAAAATGTGTTAACAGTGAGGTCTTAAATCATAGGCAATTTGAAGCTCTTCCACAGCAGGAAGAGCTGCTGATCTAAGGAAATCATAGGAAGGTCTTCCAAGGGCATTGATACAAAAGTGGCAGATGAATTTCATTGTTTAACATCTGTCTGCCCCATGACAAAAAAAGCTGTCCTTTAGTGGCCAACTATGGTCCAGGATCAGATAAATTCCTTACCCTTTTTTCTGAACCCTCTTCCCTAGACTTCACATTTGTGGGCTGCATGTAGGAAGGAGAATAAATCCATATTATAAGGTATATGAAAAGCTTTGATAGAGTCTGAAGGAATCAATAGGCTCTGGATAAGCATATGTCGTTTGTATTTTGTTAGCTGCTAAGTGAGGCAGGCATCCTTAGGGGCAAAATCCTATATTAAGGCATGCACAAAGCTTCCTTTCTCTTTGTTTTAGCTAAAATTTTTGGAAAAGACTGAGCATGCCAAGCAGTGTTCTTGTCCATTATTTTAATCTTTTCAACATGTGCTCCAGGACCTTGAGCTGAGTATACCTAGAAGGGTGTCCTGCACTTCCTTGTTTATTGCTGCTTTGTTCACAATTGCATGGATATGGAATCATCCCAGATGTTCTTCCACAGATAAATGGACTTTAAAAATGTGAGTCATTTACACAATGGAATACTATTTATCTGTAAAGAAGAACAAAATCATGTCTTTTGAAGCAAAATGGATGGACCATCATTTCAAGTGAAAAGACCAATTTCAAAAAGGGAAATTCTGTATGTTTTCACTCATGTGGATGCTAGATATTCCTTAAAGGAAAGAAATACATATATAGTCATGAAAAGATTGCAAATTAGAAAGGGACTCCTCTGGAGGGGAAGACAAATAGGAAGGAGGGGAAATGGGGCAAGCAGGAGGAGGAATGGGAGGAGAGCAATGTAGAGGGATCGAGAGAGAGAGAGAAAGTGCAAAGGAAAGGTTGTAATAATATGAAGATCCTATGATGAAACTTGTTATACTGTATGCAATTTAAAAAATTATACTATGCTTCATAAAGGGGCAATCTACTCCCTGAATAATCCCAAAACAATCAGTCATTGAATATCCTATGAGGATAGCTATGAGTTGGACCAGACTTGATGGTGCCTAACAACATACTTCATAAATATGTCCAATTATTATTATGTGTTAGCCAAAATTAATTTTTAAACGTTTAAGGAAATGGAATGGCTAACTCTCCCAATTTGATCATCAGACAATGTGTATATCTACTGAATTGTCACTCTGTACCCCCCAAAATAAACGAGATGGGAAAATGAATAAGTAAATAAATGGAGGCTCAATTTTGTTAAAGAAAATCAGACATTCTTTGACAAGTGGATCTAATGCAGCCAGGAGCAGCACTGTAAGCAGGCAATCCCAGTGACTCCAGAGGTGGAGGTAGGAGGAACACAGATTTGAGGCCAGAGGCAGCCTGTATAAGATGCTATCTCAACTTAAAAAATAAAAAGGGGCTGGGAGTGTAGCCCCTCAGTACCGGGGCAACAGGTATCTTAATATAAAGAATATAAAGAATTCCAAGGGGTGATAGTATATTTTGTTATTCACTTTTTGGAATAAATATTAAATAATAAATTTGAGCTTATTAAGATGATTAATAAATTTGAGCTTATTAAGATGATATCTATGAAATCTTAAACCAAATCATTAATGAGACTGTTTTTGCTAAGTAATAAAGAATCTGCATTTTGGTCACCATAAAAATATATAATTATGCAGAACTATCACTTTGTTAGCAATATAATGAAGTAAATGAATTAAAGGTATTTGACAATATTAAGATGCACACAAATATTATTACCATGAATCTAATGATCATCAATGAATAATTTTAAGAGAGAAGGTAAAGAAACTTGCCCATTCCTGAAAAGAAATGTCTATCAGTTACGCTATGTGCAGCCAAATATCTCCACCAATTATTCCATGTGATATGTCCAAATATCTGAAAAATGCATCGGCAGTTCAGATTTGAAATCAATTATCAAGAAATTGTTAGAATTGAGGTAAGTCAATCTCAAACTAAATACAATCTGTCAACCAAACAGCCCATGGGAGAACATGTTGTATAATTAAAATTTCAAATTTACCACAAATCCCAGAAATTTACATCCCCCCAAATAATGTGCTCTATTCAAAAGCAAATAAAAAATCACTTTTCAACATGAGAAGTTCTTTGAGTTTGGAAAAAAAAAAGAAAAAGAAAAAAGAAAAACCCACCAAAGCCAAGTACTTCATCATGCCTAGCAATTGCTTTCCAGGAGAGAACCATGAGCAGCCAGCATGGATGATAGGGAGAAAAACAGATTGCTTTCATCTTCTCAGCAGGATAGATTCTGTGACCTTCGCCCCATCCATATATCTTAAGCACCTTTTAAAATATTTTTTTTTTTAAAAAAGATGTTTTAAATGAAGTAGGTTTCAAATAAATTTCTTCTCTTATGGTCTCTGAGATGGTCTCTGAGATTAAAAACAACAGCTGAGTAAGGAGAGTATAGGTCACCTAATGTTGGTGTCCCTGAATAGGACAAGCAGCAATTATTGATTCAATCATTTGAAAACTCCTGGAGACTTAGAAATGGATATAGAGGGTTATGTTTATCAATGTGCCCAAAACCTACCACTACTGAGTAGTGTTTTATATCATGGTATTGCAAATACAATTAGGTGGCGATTGTCAAGATTCCAGAATTGAGAGAAAAGATAGGAAGAGAGGGATATCTGGGATTGGGACTGTCATTGACTCTCAGGATAGCAGAGATGAGGGAGGCTCACACTATGCATCTCAAGGGCTCTCAGGGAGGGATGTGCCACATTTAGAAGGTGCATAATGGGTAAAGGACTTGTATGGGTGTGAATGATGGGGATCAGTAGTGGAGAAGAAATGGGGCAGAGATGTTTTCCCTGTTTTGGGTAGGGTAACCTTTGAATAATTTTAGAGTATTAGAAAAGAGTGTGAGAGGAATTTAGCAAATGTATTATATGTTTAGACTCAGGGTAATTTCTTAGAAAAATGCAAATAAATATTTTGATTTATTTCTAAATTTCTTTTAGAGTCAGTACTGCACTTTCTTGAATGTGACCCTACTCCAGAACTTAATTACAATGTTTTCCAAATACACAAGGCATTTGCTTTCTGGGTAATGATAAGAAACCTAACAGTTCAGTATAACTTGCAGTGAGGTCTTTTGAGAAGGCATATACAAGGCTTGGCTTGGTCCCAATAATGCAGAGTAAGAGTAGCTACAATCCAATCACTATAGAATGAGGTTGCATTCATCATCAGAAAAGGTACCTCAAGACCGGTCCTGAAGTACAATGCTGTCAGTGATAGAATAATACCCATATACTTATGAGGAAGGCCACTTAATATGACTATTATTCAAATATACACACCTACCACTAAATCCACAAATGAATATAGGGAAGATTTTTTACCAGCTTCTGCAATTTGAAATAGATCAAACATGGAATCAGGATGCATTGATAATTACTGGTGACTGGGATTCAAAGTAAGAAACAAAGAAGAAGGCTCAGTAGTTGGAAAAAATGGCCTTAGTGACAGAAACAATATTAGAGATCCCAAGATAGAGTTTTGTCAGACCAATGACCTTTCTGTGGCAAATATATTTCTTCACCAACATAAATGGTGACTATACACATAGAATTCACCAGATGAAACACACAGGAACCAAATTGACCACATCTGTGGAAAGAGACTATGGAAAAGGTCAGTATCAAAAGTCAGGCTAGGTGCTGATTGTGGATCAGACCATCAACTGCTCATGTGCAAGTTCAAACTGAAACTGAAGAAAATTAGAACAAGGGTATGAGAGTCAAGGCATGACCTTGAGTATATCCCACTGGAGTTCAGAGACCACCTCAAGAACAGGTCTGATGTGTTAGACACTAATGATAGAAGACCAGATGAGTTGTGGCATGACATCAAAGACATCATTCATGAGGAAAGCAGAAGGTTATTAAAAAAACAGAAAAAAGGAAAAGACCAAATTGCATGTCAAAAGAGACTCTGAAATTGTCCTTGAACATCAAGCAGCTAAAATAAAAAGGAAGACATGACAAAATTATAGAACTAAACAGAAGATTTCAAAGGGCAGCTCAAGAAAACAAAATCAAATATTATAATGATAGGTGCAAAGAGCTGGAGATAGAAAAACAAAGGGGAAAAACATGCTCTGTTTTTTTTAAACTAAAGGAGTTGAAGAAAAAAATCCAAATATCCAGTGGCAGTAGTGAAGGATTCTACAGGAAAAATATTAAACAATGCAGGAAATATCAAAACAAAATGGAAGGAATACACAGAGTCCTTATATCAAAAAGAATTGGTGGATGACCAACCATTTCAAGAGGTTGCATGTGAATCAAAACAATGCTGAGATGCCACGTTACTTGGCCAAGATCTATAAAACAAATAGCAACAAATGCTGGTGAGGCTGTGGAGAAAAGGGAACCCTCTTACACTGCTGGCGGTGCTGTAAATTGGTTCAAGCACTTTGAAAATCAATATGGAGGTACCTCAGAAAACTAAAAGTAGATAATCCATATGACCCAGCTATAACACTATTGGGAATATACCCAAAGGTAGATGAGTCATTATACCACAGAGACACCTGCATCTCCATGTTCAATGCAGCACTTTTCATAATAGCAAGGATCAACCAAAGTGCCCATCAACAGAAGAATGGATTAAAAAAACTATGGTACATATACACAATGGAATACTACTCAGCAATCAAAAAAATGAAATAATGTCATTTGCAGCAAAATGGATGGAATTGGAAAAAAATTAAGTGAACAAACACGAACCCAAAAATAGAAGTACCACATGTTTTTACTCATATGTGGGAGCTGGATCAAACTTAAAAGAAGGAAAAAATCCTATATAGAAATTAGAACATAATAAAAAGCTAAAGTCAACTTAGTGGAGAAGGGACAATTTAGGGAGTGGAAAGAAGGAGGGAGGGATCTAGCAAAAGGAAGAAAAGATGGGAGAAGACAGGAGGGGGAGGAGAGACAAGGAGGAGTGAGGAATGAGATAAAGGGAGACCTCAAACAGCCCAACTTTAATAGTTCAGGAAATAATTACAATAATAATGATACCACAGAATAATAATAATACAAAAGGGCTAGATTATTCGTGTAATACTACTGACAATGTAAAAAAATAGATCACTACAGAAAAAAGTTTGGACCTAAATCATAATTGGGATACAAGGGTATATAGAAAAATAATCCCACAAAAAGACATACAATGTAGAAGTGAGGAATTTCATGAGAGGGTGGAAGAAGGGGGAGGAGGTGCACAAGAGGGTAAGGAGGAAGTTATCTGTGCAATGTACAATGAATCACATATATAGAAATGTCACAAATGCATGTCAGAATGAGACACATTAAGATGTACATTAAAAATTTCCAATAAAAAAAGAGGTTGCATATGATTAGGAAACAATGGTACTGAAGGAAGAAGTAGAAGATGCCTTAAAGAAACTGGTGAAACACAAGCAGGAATTTATGGAATACCATTAGAAATATTTCAGCAAACATATGCATCACTGGAGGTGCTCACTTTTTTACACCAAGATATTTGGAAAACAGCTACAGGGCCAACTGACTGGAAGAGATCCATATATGTGCCTACTCCCAAGAAAGGAGATCCAACTGAATATGGAAATTATAAAACAAAATTATTAATGTCACATGCAAGTAAAATTTTGGTAAAGATTATTCAAAAGTGACTGCAGCAGTATATAGACAGGGAATTGCTGGAAAATCAAGTAGGATTCAGAGAAGGGCATGGAACCTGGGATGTCATTGCTGATGTCAGATGGATATTAACTGAAAGCAGAGAATACAAGAAAGATGTCTATCTATGCTTTATTGACTATGCAAAGGCATTTGATTGTGTGAATCATAGTAAATTATAGACAACATCACAAAGAGTGGGAATACTAGAAAACTTAATTGTGTTCATGAGGTATCTGTACATGGACCAGGAGGCACTCATTCGAACAGAACAAGGAAACACTGCCTGTTTTAAAGTCAAGAAAGGTTGTGCATCAGGACTATCTCCTTTCACTATACCTCTTCAATCTCTAAACTGAGCAAATAATCCAAGAAGCTGGACTTTATGAAAAAGAATACAGCATCAGGATTAGAGGAAGACTCATTAACAACCTGCATTATGTAGATGACACAACTCTGCTTTCTGAAAATGAAGAGGGTTTGAAACATTTACTGATGAAGAACAAAGAACATAACCTTCAGTATGTATTGTGTCTCAACATCAACAAAACAAAAATCCTTACAACTGGGTCAGTATGCAACTTCATGATAAATGGAGAAAAGATTGAATTTGTCCAAGATTTTGCTTTACTTGGTTCTACAATCAACACCCACAGAAGCAGCAGTCAAGAAGTCAAAAGATTCATTGCATTGGGAAAAGCTGTTGCAAAAGACCCTTTAAAAGTGTTGAAAAGTAAAGTCATAATGAAGACGAAGGTGCACCTGACTCATGCCATGGTATTTTCAGTTGCATCATATGGTTGTGAAAGCAGGATATTGAATAAGGGAGACAGGAGAAGAATTGATGCTTTTGAATTATGGTGCTGGAGACAAATATTGAAGTTGTTGTCGTTGTTAGGTGCCCTCGAGTCGGTATCCGACTCATAGCGACCCTCTGTACAACAGGGGAAACACTATTGTCAGTGCTTCTCTGCTGTTCATAGGGTTTTCAATGGCAGATTGATTTTTGGGAGGGGGTTTCCAGGTCCTTCTCCCAAGCCTACAGCTTCTGGTGTTCCCAGGCATTCTCCCATCCAGGTACTAACCAGGCCTGACCCTGCTTAGCTTCCTAGATCTGACGGGATCAGATGCCACAGGGCTACCGCTGCAGGCAAATATTGAAGTAGTATCCCATTATTTATTTATTTAACAGTTAGTAGATATTTACATTTTCCCATTGTTGGCTAAAACAGAGCTGTTATATGAGTTATATTTCCTAAAGCTTTTCAAAGGATAAATATTTTTTGTTTGTCTTGGAGAATTATCTAGGTTTACAAAGTTCATAATTTACTTAGGTGGTTTTTTTTCTCACTTTTTTGAGACAGGGTCTTGCTAAATTACACAGACTGCTTCTGGTTTTGAACTTGCAATCCTCCTGCCTCTGCCTCCCAAGTTGCTAGGATTACAGGTGTGTGCCAATGCACCCGGTTGTTATAAATTTTTAACTATATTAAAAACGGAAAAGAATTTTCCAAAGTGGTTGTTAATGTTTTTAAACCTTGACGGCTAAATATTTGCCAACATTTTTCATTTAATTTTTTAATTTAGCCATTTTGTCTTTGATTTCGAACTGTGTCTTTGATTTCCTACTGTGTTTATAAGGGTAGCTTATTGTGTTTTTACTTTAAAAATAGTTTTATTGAAGTATAATTGTTATACAATAAATTGCACATGTATAAATTCAAGTGTTTAGCTTAGTTGGTAGAGCATTGCTCTGCACTCTCTGAGAACCTGGGTTCCATCCCCAGCACTGCAAAAATGGGAGATGGACATGGCAATCCACTCTGGAGGCAATCCCGAAAATAATCAGTCACAACTGACTCAATAGCACCTCACAACAACAACAATGCTTGGGGCTGGGGTTTAGCTTAGTTGGTAGAGTGCTGCTCTGCTGTAAAAATGGGAGAAATATGTGGCAATCCACTCTCAAAAACAATCCTGAACAAGTCAGCCTTTGAAAACACCATGGGGGTCACTATGAGTTGGACTTGATTCCATGGCAACTAACAACAACAAGGTCAAAGTAAAGTTGCTGGGGTTACACTTTTGAAATCATTACCACAATCAGCATAATTAATTTATCCATTATTATGATATTTGTAATTCCTCTTTCCTTTTGTTCACTCTTAGAAAACCACTGATTTATTTTTCATCAGTATGATTTATGTGATATTCTAAAATAAATGAAATAATAAGATATTTATTTTATTTTTATGACTTTTTTTTGCCCAGGATAGCTACTTTAAGATTCATTCATGTTGCTATATGTATCAGTAGTTCATTTTTTATTACTAAATAGTATTCCATTGCATAGCTATGTACCAATTTGTTTACCCATTCATCTGTTGTTGGCATTTTGGGCTTTTTCCAGTATCTGGCCATTACAAATTGAGTTACTATGACCATTGGTTTGCAATCTTTGTATGGGGATGTGTTACCATTTTTCTTGGGTAAATATCTAAGTGTGTATCAATCACTGGATCATACAATAGATACAGTAGGTAGCTTAAAACCTGCCAAGCTGTTTTTCAAAGTGATCATACCTAGCACAAATATATAGAGTTTACTTTCTTCTACTTTCTTGTCAATGCTTGGTATAATCAGCCTTGTTAATTTCACATATTCAAAGAATCTCATTGTGGTTTTAATTTGCATTTCTGGCTGATTACAAAAGTTGTATATCTTTTCATGTATATTTGTCATCCATATGTTTCCTTTGTTTAAATGCCTATTTAAATTTTATGATAGTTTTTGAAAAAAATTAGATTGTTATTGAGATTTGAGAATTCTTTACATGCTCTAAGTCCTTTACAAGATGTGATTTACCAAATAATTTTTGTAGTCTGTTTCAAGTCTTCATTTCCTTACAATTTCTTTAAAAAGAGAGGTTCTTAATTTTGAGAAAGAAAAATAATTAAGTTTTCTTATGTTCAATATGATTTTGGAGTTGAATATTAGAAAATTTTAACTCAAGATAAAAAATGTTTCCATGATGTTTTCTTCTAAAAGTTTTATAGTTTAGCCTTTGAAGTTAAATTTATGATTCATTGTGAGTAAAAATTTTAAAGATTCAAGGTATATCTTTTTATCCATCTGTCTCAGTTGTTGATATATTTCTATCCATCCATCTATCAGTTGATTAATTTATCATCTATCTGAAAGTTCAACTGTTTCAGCACTACTTATTAAAAAGATTATCATTTTCCCATTGAATTTCTTCTGCCTCTTTGTCGAGAATTGATTGAACTCATATGTGAATAAAATTATGAACTTCATTCTGTTTAATCGGTATGTTTGTCTTTCTTTATGCTAAATTGTACTATGTAGATTATAGCAGTCTATTAACAAGTCATAGCGTCAGGTAGCATGACTATTTCAACCTAAAAAAATCTTTTTTTTCAGATTATCTTGCCTATTCTTCTTCCTGTACATTTCAGTAAGACTTGAGAATCAGTTTGGCAGTTTCTAAAGAGCAAAAATAGCCTGCAGAGTTTTTGATTGAATTTATTTTATGATGTTTCCTGTAGGTTTTTCTTTCTATATTCTCTTTTCTGACCTCTCCCCCTCCCCAGTCTGTCTCCCCTTTTCAAAACTCTTCCCTTTGCACTCACTAACTCTATTCTGTTAACTTCCTTCCATGACTTTTTTGGGTATAGGACTCCATCTTAGCCTTTTTTTATCTCTTGCTTAGCCAAGTTCCAATTTCCTTCAATTCAATCCTTTATTTTATTCTTTTGCCATTACTCATTATAAAGAACAAAATGTAAGTCTGTGTGAATTTCCCAGAGGAAGGTATTCTGAGTACAGGAATCTAGGATGGGCCTATAACTTAGAGGTCCTTTTCTTTATGGTAGTTCATAGAATCTCAAGAGAATTGTGGGATGGGATATACACATTTATATACCTCAGGGTACAACACCTCAAAAACCATCCTGGGAAAAAGCAAAGAATAAATAATAAATAGATAAAATATCCTTCCAGTACCAGTCTTTGATATGCCAGGTGTGGTTTAAAGAACTTTTGTTAAATCCTGGATATGGGGCATTAAGGCAGATCTGTTATCTATTATTAGGTCCTGGATATAGGAAGCCCATTTCTGGATGGTTTCTTCCCCCTGGGTATTTTGAACTGGGTGTTAAGGAGTGGAACATATGTTTTAGATGTAGAAATTCATGAGTAAAATGGCCTTTGGGTAAGCCTAGGTATTTTAAACATCTGGTCCTCAAATTCAGAAACCAACTTTGCATTTCTCTTGATGTAAGAATCATAGAGGGAAATTCTAGGACCATAACAACATCATTCTAACTGATCTAATTGTCTTGTCTCCTCAAATATTATCACAGTTTAATGTTTTTATTTTTCTTGGACCCAGACAGGAATCGTTTTCTCTAATTTAAAAAGATTAGTCTTTGACGTTCTCCTATTTCATTCTGGATAGTGTTGAACTTGCATTCTAGGCACTGAAAAGCTCTTTACCACTTGTTTTATTTCAATGTATCACCCTCTATGGGCTGAGACTTATCTCAGTTGGTAGAGCACCACTTTGCTATCTCTGAGATCCTGACTTCTATTCCCAGCACTGCAAAAATGGAAGAAGGACATGGCAGTCCACTCCCCAGGCAATCCCAAAAAAATCAGCCATTGAAAATCCTGTTAGGGTCTCTATGAGTTGGACATGACTTGAGGTCACCTAACAACAACATCATCCTGTACATGTCTAGAACTGTCTATGATAGGTTAATATGGCTACATACATTTTAATCTCTCTCTGTCCTTGATTCTTCATTTCCTCTGCCTAGAATCTTTTCCAATTTCCAAAATTATTTCATATTTCAATATTCAGCCCACTGTCACCTTCTGTGAACTCTCACCACAAACTCCTTCCAAGTCACAATTGCTACTTCTCTGGATGTTCTGGAATTATAATAGCTAGAATTTTCTATGCATTTACTAAAAGGTAGGCACTGGAACCTTACAGTTGCTGGTGCACAGCTGGAGTCAGGATTCATCTGCAGGGTTTTTGACCCCAGCGCTGATATAGGCATCATCTATAGCACACCTCATGTACTCCTAATTGTGGCACTTACAATGGAGTGCATTGCATTTTGCTTCAGAATGATTTTAGAAAATATGATTGATAAATTCTTTCTGATTATGCCAGACATTTGTGCAGACAAGTCTAATCAGAAAGAGAAATCTATTATAAGGACATCATTAATTGAAAAGCAAGAAACAAGACCCTGGAAAGGCATCAGAACAAACAGCTGTCAGACCCTGCCTGTTGTTATATGGCTTCTTGTCTTCCCTTTGAACATTCTCTCTCTCTTTCACTTGTGCCTGCTCTCTCTATTGCTCTCTCTCTTCCTCTGTGACAAGAAAGGTCTGCTGCAGCTATGCAGCAACATCGTCTCTGTATTCCACTGCCTCAGATAGGCTCAGTGGCATTTTATATTCCGAATTTCAATTAACGAAAGAGATGATCTGAATAGGGGGTGTGCCCACCCTTGGTACTCTGGCCATGAATTATTCTAGCAAGAATGATCTGTTGGTTCTTAAGTGAAAGTATGGATCATGAAAGATGAATGTCTCCATGACCTTTCCAGAGCTCTTCCTAAATCCCATTGTGACACGATAACAAAAGTAGATATATCTTTATTGTGAGGAGGAAAAGCTGTTTATTTTGCCTATGTTTGAAAATACATCATGTTTTGTGGCTGATGTCTTTATTTTAAAGTGTACCTATGTAGTATAATATGTGCTCTTGGTGCTTGGTACAAGGTTGGGTATCATGCAATGTCATATTGGTCATTAAGAAGTCTCTATTTTTTCCAAGGAGCATCTAATCCCTTGGAGAAACCCACTTGGATACAAGAGGACAGAAATCTTTCCCCACGTATCTCTCAAGTTCTTAACAAAAGCAATGCACAATTTTACTGTCTCCGATAAATAGTGAAAGGAAAGTGTTTTCTTGACAGCTTACCTCCTTGGTAGGTTGGTGGCTCCCCATAAGAAGGTCTTTTACAGCCCCCACACTTGAGTGAAGTATCAGGTATTTTCCATCTTTTCAGCGGGAACTGCAGCCAGAGCTATCACTGAACAATAATCTATGTCAAAGGGAAGGATGTCAGGGAGTGGACCACAAATTGCCTCCCAAGACTCCATATCATTGTTTATTAATTGGGTGTTGACAGTGTGTTTACCTCTATGTTAAATAAGGGAGAAGAAGCAGAACTCAACTTTCTGAGTTTAAGAGCTGAGACAGATAGTGCAGCATGGGTTGAAATACTCTGATGGCTACATCCTGGGTTATGAGCTAATCTATTTGCACAGCATTTCTTTTCTGCAAATGTTAGTGGAATGATGATGATTTAATAGCATTAAAGAGGTAGGAAATTTAGAAAAGTATTGAGAGACAAAAGGAGTTTCTTAGTGAAAATAATCCTTCTCTTTTTCTTTTGTCATCTAAATCCCCCATTTTTATCTCAAAGCAGTTCACGAGAATATGTGGTGTTTACGTATAGAAACAAATCCAAAATTCATATTACGTCCCTGGACATTTGTGGTTCTTCAATACTAGTGCAGATTCCTTCTCTATGTGATAGGAGAAGAGACTGAGTGGAAGATAAACTGAGTCTTATAACCATACTTTTCAAATGCTAAATTATTCTAATTGAATTACTTCTCTTATTAGAAAGTGCCTTTCCTATTTTAGATATATAAAGAATTCCCCACAAGTTCTGCCAATCTCCTTTTGACCCAGATGTTGTCTACATAAGAATAAAAATATGAAAAAATTTTGAAAAATTTGAAACAACTTTAAATTGTTAGATTCGCTTGGGGCTGGGTAACTGAAGAATGTATTACTTTCAAGTTGTGCTAAGTAACTGATGAATTCAATAAGAGGATTTAATTTTTGATAGAAATTATTTCCTGGAACAAGTATTCGTGAATCATGGAAGAGAGCTAATTGTGCCTATATGTTATTCTGAATCTGTGAGGATGAATATGTATGTGTTTTATTAAAAGGAGTGAGGAAGAAGGAAGATAAAATTATGGTACAGGAAATGGAAGTCAAAGTAGAACAAAATTGTTTATTGGCAGTGGGGCAAGGGTTACATACAAACTATGAATTTTAAGTTTCTCGGATAAAGAGAATACTTATAACTATTAAGTGATATCATATTACTTCCAAATTCTTTCTTCATAGAGAAACATTTTTTTTTCCTTCTATTTTGATGCAGGAATTAAAGATGTGGTTTCTTTTACAAACCAATCATACATCTTGTACAGAAAGTCAAATGATTCACAAGTGATTTTAGCTGTGACTGATTTCTTCCATGGAAATACAATTTTGGCAGAGTTTTTTTCTTTTTGGCTCAGTAATTATATATTTCTTGCACACCTATCATGTGTTGGACTGGAACTTGGGACTGGAATATGCTCATTTTATGACAGATTTTTCTATATTCCTCATCTCACAAAGAGACAGTGTTGCACTCCTGATAAAAGTTAAATTTAATCCATAGATTTTAAATATCCAGGCTTACTGTAATTCTAATATACCATCAACCTATTTCAAGCAATTTTTAAAATCCTTTATGTGATAAAAAATATTCTGGCCAGCAGAACTGTTCTGGGATTTTAACTATGGCTTGTTTTAAGTTGACTAGTATGGATGTCAATCCAAAGGCCACTCTGTAGCAGAGCAGTTTTGGGACTTGGAACATGTTAGATTCTTCTTCTGAAAGCATCTATAATGAACAGAATTATTTTGAAAGTTTCCCTGAAATTCATGTCTTAATTCAATCATCTGGGAATAGGAAAGCAGATCCCTCTCAATGGACCACTAACTTAGATTTCTATGGTATTATGCACAATCCTCTCATTTATTTTCACAGTGATAGAGTAGTTTCTGGGCCAAGTTCTGGGCAGACATTTGGGGGAGATGGAAAAGGTTTTAGGTGGCTCCAAATTCTTCATGTGAGAGATGATGTTTTCTATTTTCTTGTTCTTCAGGTATGAAAAGATTCACAGTGAGCTATAAATATCTTAGAACAGAAAGGTGCAATTTTTGGCATTTTGGCTTATTTTGGCAAAAACCAATCTGTTTGATTCAATAGCACTTTGTTTGTATCACTTTCCTTTATATTCTTTTGCCTATGTTCTGAGAATTGCCAATCCAGTCTTTCTTCCTAACTTGCTTTATTACATTGAATCAGAAAATTAGAAAAGAGAAATTAAACTTTATTGGAGAGGTAAACTGTCATAGCTAGTGATGTTAATCACAAAAATAGTATCTATAATCATCTTTGGTGTTTGCTTAGCCTGTTTTTAAAAGTGACTGCTTCTTCCTCACACCCATTTTTTCAAGCAGACATAACTTATTGGAAAAGGATTCTGATCTCTGTAGCTTCTGGTAGTTCTCAGATACACATCCAATGAATTATTACATGGAAATGAGACCATTAAACTCACAGGTAATTTTTGTTCGGGAAAAATCCTGTAGTATTAAAAAGAGACTCCAGAATGTTTTGTTTAATCTCAATCTTCCCCCTAAGTGCTTTTCTCTTTTTTTGTTCTAAATTAGCTGGGACTCTCAGTGTTTACCCTGTTGTGGAGATAAATTATTGATAAGGCACATTTTATATCAAGTAAAATACTTACTGACTATGTAGTGATTAAAAAGAGCAAAAATGATTATAAGAAAGAATCTTGTACAAAACTTTAATGGATAAAAATGCATAAATAACAACAAAAACTCCTTGTGGTAAACTCTTAAATGAAATTCCATCAAATTGTTTCATTGGGACTCTAATGACTTAAAATAGTAGTTCCAGCACCTCAATTCCAATATAGACACATCAAAATATTTCTGTTCAGTACTTAGTTGATATAGAACCATGTAAATGTTCTAGCATTTTAAAGAAGAGAAGGGGTTTAAACTCTGTAAAAGAGTTACAAACAGCAGGAATAAAGGATAGGCTTGTTTCCCAGGATAATCAATGCTGGAGGAAATTTTACTGCTCTAGGATTCTAGGTGAGGCTGTGTGGGGCTCAATTCTGGCCAGGAATTGAAACTCCATGCTTGGCTAGCCTACCTTACTTGAGTATTTTGAAGTATCCCACTCCAGGAGCTGGATAGATGTTATCTCAGGGCTTAACTTTATTGAGATCCAAACAGCAAGCTCTATTCCTGCTCTCCAACTCAAGCTCTTCACCTGTGCACTGCTCTAATTAGCCTCTTGGGGCAACCAATCAGAACTTGTGATGTCACGATGATGTTTTGGGTTAGTCAATTAGATGACATCAGGTGATATGATGTGGCAAGAAATTTAAAGAAGGACAAGAGCTGGCTGCATTGGTTGGGGGCCATCTTGCCTCACCATGTGGGCTAGGCCTCGTGGGTTAGGTCTCAAGGCTCAAGTCCAGTGTGCCTACAGCAAGCCGTTAGGGACCATTTTGGCTGTGCAGTCTCAGACCTTGTGGACTTAAGCTCAGTGTGCCACACCGAATCACACAAGGGTCCTGAGTGTACCTCAGGTCTCAAGGTGGGCTAGAACCCACCTCAAGCCATTCAGATTCAGAGCCGTGGCCTTTCCCTTCCTTTCTAGGCTGTATCCCTACGGGGCTGGGGTTTAGCTCAGTTAGTAGAGTACTGTTTTGTGCTGTCTGAGGCCCTGGGTTTGGTCTCCAGCACTGCAAAAATGGGAGAAGGACCTGGCAATCCACTTCCTAAACAATCCTAAAAAAACAATCAGCCACTAAAAACCCTGTGAATAGTGGAGAAGCACTGACATAGTGCCAGGCATGGTACTGTGTTGGGAAGTGTTTCATTCTATTATATATAGGGGTGCTATGAGTCAGACCCAATTCAATAGTACCTAACAACAACAACAACAACAACAGTGTTCTAGATTTTATATATATATATACATATATATATACATATATATATATATGTATATATATATATATATATATATATATATATATATATATATATGGAGAGAGAGAGAGAGAGAGAGAGAGAGAGAGAGAGAGAGAGAGAGAACAAAAAGTGCTGTGAATGTTTAAACAAAAAATGTTATTACAGTAAAAGACACACTGCCATTAGTCCCCGTCAAAATACTCCCCTGACTTTGAACATGCTTATCCCATCATTCTTGTCACTTTTCTAAAGCAGTTCTGGATGTCTTCTTTCATGAGTGCCTTTAGTTTCATCCTCCATCATGACAATGCTCTGGTACGGCAATTTGTGTTAAATAAAAACATTACAGTGTGTCCTCATCCACCTTATTCATTGGATCTGGCACCATGTGACTTCTGGCTCTTCCCCAAAGTCAAAATGATCATAAAAGGTAAATGTTTTGAATTGATTCAGTACATTGAGTCAGCCAAAACAGTGCAACTAAAGACATTCATGAAAGAACTTTTCTAAATCTGTTTCAGAAAATGGCAAGAATAGTGGGAAAGTGTGTTTGAAGCCTGGAGGGTATTTTGAGGAGAATTAATGGGAATGCATTTTTTACTGTAATAATTTTCTAATTTAAACATTGATTGTATTTTTTGACTATATTTCATGTGTATGTGTATAGACATATATGATAGACAATATCTGGGAATTCCAACAGTAAGAAAATTAAATATTTCTGTATGTAAGATCTCTTCTAAGGCAAAAGGGAATGTGAGAAGCTCTTTGATTAATCTGGGTAAAATTAACCCTGGGTTTTCTATACTTATCTTTGTCTGAAATTTTGTAGTACAGATCCTGATCTGAAGATTGAAATTGCTTCAACTTTATTTAGGAACAAAAGAGAAATTACTTTAATTTTAGTTTTAACTTCTTAATATTTTTCGTGCATAGAAATGAAAGGTTGAAAGAATAAAATTTAATTGTAGAATAAGACAATAAGTGTTTGGCACAGGATCCCAGAACATAAAGTCTGAAATAGACTTGAAATTAATTAATAGTAAATATTCAATACATTGTTAATAAGAATAAAGTGCATCAAATTTTATTCTTTAAAGGTAATGATTTTTGCCAGAAGTAACTGGGGCCCATCTGACGCATTCCTCACATAAAGCTCTAATCTTGTTAATGGAGTTCAGTTGTATGTAGGGGATTATTTCTCAGATGTTTTGCCATAATAATCATCCTCAGAGTCATGTCTTCTTTGGAATAGCAGTTCACCTCTGCCATTCTATTTTAGAAACCCAAGATAATCTTGATTGAACTAGTGTTGAAAGCTAGTGTCACATTCTCCTGCCTCATCTGTCAATTTTCTGGTAGATGCTTAGAAAACTAGATGAAGAAATGAGTAACTTAAACTGTGGCCCTAATGCAAAAGTCAAAAAAATACAAATCAACCAATCACATGGATCTATCCTTACTTCATAGATTACATGTGTCACTGTAAATATAATTCTTATTTTCATTTCCAATATGTACACTGGTCAAATTAACACTGAACTTAAACATCAAAACTTAGTTATTCTTGAAATAGTTCTTCTAAATGTTAAAATACTAAATATAGCAAAAAGAGCTCTGTCCATGGGAAACCACCACCTTGAACATTGAGAAGAGACTGAGTTGCTGGAATAATTTTGGTTTAGTGACTTATGCTGGTACCTGGGGATAAAATGATCTAGAGAACATAGAGGTATCATGTTTCTAATTTCTCTAAGATCTTTTCTTCTTTCTTAACCTTTTCTTTCTCAGAATCTTTTAACTTGGTAATGATCAAGTTTTGGAAGCACTGGTCACGTTTCCAGGGAGGCAACTCACGCCCCACACCCCTTTGTTTAGTCTTGTGGATTTACTCTAACAAGGGGCCCTGACAACTTGCCAGCCATAAGTTAAATTTGATTTACAAGTATTATTAACATGCTAAAAAATAAAATACAGCTCAGAACCTCATAGAAATGGTACCCAGTAGAATTCTGCATGAGGAAAATGTCACAAGGGGAATTAGCAAAGTGAATCACACTTTTCATTCCAGCATCTAGGGACACTAAGATTCTGTTCTACCCTTAGGGAGGGACGAACCCTTCACTCATACTCAGAAATTTTTGGCTTGGAAGATCACAGAGAAGCTGGTGTTACTGTAGATTCAAAATCTGGGTTTGGTGCTGATTAAGGATATACTCAGTCTTTGGTTTGGTCCCACATCAGAGAGAAGTTAAGTGGACACTTCATCTTTTCCTTTTTAATCTGCCTGTAAGGGCTGGGTTTCACAATGAGTTGGTCTTTGGAGGTGAGAAAAGAAAAACATTTATCTGTCTGGAAATTCTGTTAGTCATGGTCTCTAAATGAAAGGAGGTGTTACTATTTGACCCAAGTTCAAATCATGGTGGCAGTCTGTGGAGTAACAAGTGCAAGCTGACTATTTTGTGGGTGTGGTATTTGGACATGCCTCAGCCAGTGTCTTGAACATATTTTTTACACCCTCGTTGGGTAGACCAAAATGAGAAATCAGTAGGTCTTCATGGCCCCCAAAATAAGACTTGAGACATGGTCAAGCTAATAATGTTGAAATGTCATTTTAACAATCACAACGTTGTATAATAACTGGTATTATATTTTATAGTATAAAAATACTTCCTTTAAATTGTGATAATACAGACAGTGAAATATTATACATTGTTAAAAAGAGATGAGTTATCAAGCTATGAAAAGACATGGAAAAAAGTTTAAAAATATATTACTAAGTGTAAGAAACCAATGTGAAAATCCTACTTACTGATTATTCTATGTGAGGTCCTAGAAAACGTGAAACCATGGAGACCTATATTAATCAGCTGGTACATTACTATGGCAGAGAAATTGAAGTACTCTTGTAGGAAGAAAATATTTTGGGGGTGCTTATGGTTAGTCCATAGAGGTGAGAAGGCATGGTAGTGGGGCAGGCATCAGGGAAAGTTGCTGGGCCCATGGCAGGTGACTTCAAACCATGACAGGGCAGGAGGCAGAGGCTGACCAGAGCCATGGGTCCAGGTAAAGACCTCCAAAGGCCCACCCCCAGTGACTAATTCCACAAAGCTGAGACACACCTCCCAAAGTTCCATGACCTCCACAAACAGCTCCACCAGCTGGGGACTATATATTCAAACACATGATCTTTGTGGGATATTATGATCTAAGCCATAACAAGACCATATAAAGATCAGTGGTTGTCAGGACTTAGAGATGAACAGATGAAGTATCTAGTTCTTTTAGGGCAATGAAGCTATTCTCTACTGTAGTACAGTGGTGGATACATGTCATACATTTGTTAGAACTCAGAATATATAATAAGAGCAAACCATAATCTAAACTATGGTCTTTGAGCAGCATTGTGGGCTGGATTGTAGCATATGCATCTTCGTGGTGCAGGGTGTCAGTGGTGAGGTGTTGGTGTGAGGAGGGTGCACATGGGAACTATACTTTCTGCTTAATTTTGCTGTAAACCTAGGACTTCTGTAAAAATGAAGCTTACTAATTAGAAAGAAATACATCCCCACTTATTCTTAATTTTAATTATCCTATGAGGTAGGTAATGGGAGAAGGACCTGGCAGCCCACTCCCAAAAGAAAATCAGCCATTGAAATCCTATGAATAGCAGAGAAGCACTGACAATAATGTTTTGCCTGTTGTACATATGGTTGCTATGGGTCAGACACTGACTCGACAGCACCTAACAACAACAACGAGGTGGGTAAAGGATGTTATTTTCCTTTTTAATAAGAAATACTAATCCTGTGCCTACTCACCCTTCTGTTGTTGTTAGGTGCTGTTGAGTAGGTGTCTGACTCATAGCACCCTTTCATATAATAGGTAAAACAGTACTGTTACTGCTTCTCTGCTATACATAGGGTTTTCAGTAGCAGATTGTTTTTTGGGAGTGGGTTGCCAGGTCCTTTTTCCAAGCCTACAGCACCTGGTGTTCCCAGGCCATCTCCTATCCAAGTACCAACCAGGGCCGACTCTCCTAAGCTTCCGAGATCTGATGGGATCCCATGCAACAGTGGTGGGGATGCAGGCTACTCACCCTTCTAGACACTAGAACCGTGGTACTGAAGAGTTCTTGCCCCATGGAACTTACACAGTTCTGTTGATTTGATTACTTCTCTGTTTGATTTGAAGCTCAAGCACTGTTTTCTTTAATTCCATACTCTATAGTCTGTCTAATGCAGTTCACATCTTCCTTATGCCTGAGACTCACTATGAACAAATTATGAAGGATATGGGACAACTTTGTACTTCAGTGGTTAAGCAAAGAATTCCCAATTGAAATGCATAGAAAAAAAGGGCATTAAGATACAAAGCATTTTACCTAGACAAGGGGAATCACTGTGAACTTTGTAAATACCAAAGAAATATTTTAACATATGAAACATGAAAAATGAACAAATTTGCTTTCAGATATGATGGTTCCTTAGAAACAATCTTTTATAGATGAATCTTTTTGTAGTTGTTTTCACAACTATAGTAAATAGTGATTTTTCAGAAGCATTTCTAGTATTTCCATGGTAGATTTGACCAATATGTGGTCGTTTATAGCTTGGCTATACAATGACTCCTTTTTCTTTAGAAAATGTCTTTTTTAAATAGGCTATCTGGAAGAAGTTTAAAGGGAATGTGTTCATACTTGATTCTATTATAACAAACACTGGATGTGTTTAAAGTTCTTTTGTCAAAATCTGTATAGATTTTGCCAAGGTTATTTTCAATTACAAAAATTCATTTTACTGACATCATTCTTTTATGATCAGGATCTGCCCCTGCTTTGGCTAAATTAAATATTTTTCAAGGCTACAATTTAATTATTTTTGAATCATTCATTAAAAAAATCCCACCTTAAAATTGGAATTAAGTCCAGATTTATTATAATACAAAGAAACCTTGGCATTTCCCTAGGATTCCACCCTAAGGTTTTCTAGTTTTATCACATTTATAAAATAAATACAATTTCTCTGCTTGTAATTAAATAACATTGACAAGTAATATTAGGTGGTAGAAAGAGCATGGTTTTGGAGTCACATCTACTTGGATTTGAATGCTAACTCTGTGTTTACATTGCCTTGAGCGAATTGTTTAGTTTCTCTGTACATTCTTTAATTTCTCTATGAAATTAGATTAGTAGTACCCACTGTCTCTGAGAATTATGTAAACCCATCTACATAAAGGTAGCCTGCAGCCACACCATTGTGGCATCTGATCCCATCAGATCTCAGAAGCTAGGCAGGGTCAGGCCTGATTAGTGCTTGGATGGGAGACTGCCTAGGAACACGAGGTGCTCTAAGCTTGGGAGAAGGACCCAGCAACCCACTCCCGAAAAACAATCTGCCATTGAAAACCCTGTGAATAGCAGAGAGGCACTGACAATAGTGTTTCTTTCCTCTGTTGTATGTGTGGTCGCTATGAGTTGGATATCGGTTCAATGGCACCTAACAACAACAACAATCTACATAAAGTATCTGACTTGGGAGAAAATATGTATTAGGACACAGTTGCTTATTACCAAACGAAATAAAGGATTGAGTTAGTACTATTTTGGTTCCTTTGGGCAATATAAACATACTTTTGGTAGTTTATATTTTAGCCTTTTGAGTTTCTTACTGTAATGAGGTTTTTATTGTCACATGCAGGACTTGTTTAGGTATCTTTGGCTTTCTCAAAGATCTCACAGTGCACCCCTTCCTTCAAAGACTTAGTCTCTGAGTTTGGTGGAATTCACATTTTTGCCTCTTATAGTCAGAGATTCTGTTGTTCCTGTTAGGTGACTGAGTCATAGTATAAACCTCACAGGGTTTTGGCTTTTCAGTGGCTGATTGTTTTGGGATTGCCACAGCTAACAATCTCCCATTTTTGTGGTGTTGGGGAATCTAATCCAGGTCCTCAGAGAGTGCAGACAGCACTCTACCAACTGAGCTGAACCCCAGCCTGGTCACTTTGTAGAAGGATTTCTAACCATGAGAGAGGCAGAGGCTGGAGGGAAAAACAACTGACACAGTTTACATCTCAGCCTCCTGCCAGGTATTGCTGCTCTGTCTCCTGATGGTAGTTGTTATTATTACACAATTGTCCTTTCATTCCAAGTCTCTTTTTGCCCATGGCTTGCACTTCAATTGTAGGAAAATTCATGTTAACTTTGTGGTTATCTTTCCTTTACCTTACTTTGCCTTCTAGCATCTCACCAAAGGTGCTTAGGATTTCACTATAGTTGAACTCTAGCTCTTAGTGGAGGTATGAGTCACCACACAGCTGAGGAACAAAAATTTATCTTTTATTAAAAAAATCAATAGACATTAGTTTTTGTGATTCATGTCTGTTTTGTCTCCAAATTAAAAAAATAAGTCTAGAAAATTTAAAAAATTCACAGATAACTACAGCAAATAAATCATAATGTAATAATCCTTCATTTCATACCCTGAAGAATAAACCACTGTGGATGATTTTGGTGCATTTGCTTCCCATTTTCATTGTTTGCAACTTTAATGAAAAAATTCACTACAAAAATTTAAAAAATTGATGAATGGTCTTACTATGAGTTCAAATAAGGCAGAAAAAGCTTGAAAATTTTTCAATCATCTTTTTACCTGAAACAAACTTCATTAACATTTGATAACATCATTACTGACATCTTTTTATTCACATAACTATAGAGAAGAAAGATGGAGAGATGAATGCTTTCATAAAAATGGAATAATGTTACTTATGCTATTTTGATAAAATTTATGTAAGAATTTGAATCAAATATTAAAATCAAGCTATAATATATATATAAGCATAGACATATATGTTGTTATTAGGTGCCATTGAGTTGGGTAGGACTCACAGTGACCCTTATCGGGTTTTTAATGGCTGATTGTTTGGGGAATTGCATCAGGAGTTGGCTGCCATGTCCTTCTCCCATTTTTGTTGTGCTGAGGATTGAATCCAGGTCCTCAGAGAGTGCAGAGCAGCATACTACCAACTGAGCTAAACCCCATCCCATAGACATATATACAAATACATATATATGTTGTATATATTTATCACAAGCCATGTTTTGCCTAAAAGATTCTCATAAGGTAAAGAAAATAGGAAAAATATGAAAATGTTGGAGTCTGTGATTTAAAAAAAAATTAAACTATTTAGTTTAACTTTAGATAGCAGTGATTGACTTCATTCAGTAAAAGAACTGGTCATTAGCTGATATTGTAGCCACTCCCCTGATACTTGTTCATTGTCCAAGCACTAAATATCCATTTGTTTCAATTGTCATATTTCTTATAGTATTTTAAAAGTTATATATTTGTGTTTATTTTAATTTTAATTTCATTTTGCTGTGGTAGAGATTGAACCCAGGGCCTGATGTATGCTATGCAAGTGCTCTACCACTAAGCCACATCCCGAGCCCTAATTCAATATTTTGAAATGCTAACTGGGGCTTCATTATTCCTGATATCTTTATTTTGAGTTTTCCCTGAGTAGCTATATTTATCAGGTAGTTTTTTGAGAGGCTCATGCATTGTTTATTCCCCAAGTTCTGTTATGTTTGAGAATGACCACCTATTCTTTGCCTTTATAATTGAATACCATTTAGGGTAAGTATATTAAATCACACTTTCTTTCCTTCAGAATTTTGTATATAATGTTCTGTTGTTTCATAGCATAGAATATTGATGTAGAATATTTGATACCAAACTGACTTTTTTTCCTGCCAATGATTTGCTTTAAACTTTGGATGCTAATAGAATTCATTACCTATTCCTTCTTAAAGTATAAAACATTAATGAGTATGTACATATCAGTGATGTAATTTCTGGAGCACATTGAATTTATTTTTCCAACAGAAAATTCAATTTTTTCTTCATTTCAGAATTTTTTCTTTTATTACATCACTGAATAAAATCTGATTCCATTTATTGCACGTTTTACTTTCTTGATAACAATCATCCTTCAATGGATCATATGTGATTTTCCCATTCATTAATCTCTCCCTAAATGAAATTTTCTTTTTTCATGTGTATCTTTCCTGATTATCTCAAGATTTTTCTGTGACAGTAGCTTTTCAGAGGTTCCTATTGAATTGAATGCTATTTGAATTATATTTATTAATTCTAAAATTATTTTTACCATTGAAATTTTGTTTGAATTTGCTCCTTTTATTGTTTGTCCATTTGTCCTTAAGCTTTTATTATCTTGAATTTATGCTCTTATAAAATTATAAAATTTTTCTTATGTTCATCAGTTATAATTTCTAGTCTACATTCTTAGTCGTTTGACTTGATTTCTGTCTCTGTGTCATTTCTCTGTTGTTAGTATTTTGTTTATGCTTGGATGGCTTTTTCTATATATTCAATTTTCCATTTTATGTATAATGGGTGCCTGTTGACTCTCCTCCAACATTATTGTATTCTCTACAATATAGGCAATTAGAAGGAAGAGAAGGAAAGTAAAAGAAGAGAAGATAAGAGGAGAGGGAATGTTTAATCTGCTGGAACACTTGGGCTCTGGTCTCTCTTCTGAAATGCTCTGAACTTTCAGATTATTCCTCATCTGGGGGCAATAGTAGAACTCTTCATTCTGTAAGAGAAAGTCGAAATCATTTTATCACCTTCTGCACATTTCATTACATCTCAGGAAGAGAAACACAGGAAGGATATAATGTCCTTATATCCAGATTTGGAATATTAATTAAAATTCTCATGACTTTATTTTTCAACAGTGTATGTTCTGGTAGGAGGTTGAATTTAGTTACTGAGACCTGATGCACCTATTTTGTTTCCTTTCTTGGTAGTGAGATTTAAAAGATACTATATTTGACGTTACCTTTGTGGTAGGTTGGAAATGTGGCCACAAATTCTATCCTATAGATGTATTTCTTTCCTATGTAACTTTGCATTTCTCCTGTCAAGAAGGTAACCTCTGTTTCCCCACTCTTTGGATCTGTTTTTCTTTCCCCCCATGTGCTTGCTTTAGTCAGTGGTGCAAATACAGGAATATGGAATGCTTGAGCAGTAGGGTCTGTTCTTTCCCACTCATCTTGGAACTCTGTGGCTGCTATGTGTAGAGGGCTGCCCTATCCTGTTAGAGGATGTGCAACATGTGGCCCAGTGCAATAGTTTGGATCTTAAATGCCCCCTAAAGGCCCATGTGTTAAAGCCTTCATACCAGACAATGGCACTATTGGGAGGTGGTGGAACCTTTAAGAGATGAGGCCTAGTAGAAGGAAGTTAGGTCTTCGGGGTTGTGCTCTCAAAGGGGATATTGGGACCCCAGACCTTTTCTTCTCTTTGCTTTTTAGTTGCCATGAGGTGAGCAGCAGGGCCCTCTGTGCCCTCTACTCTGTGATGTGCTGCCTCACCACAGGCCTGAAGGCAATAGGGCCACACAACTATAGACTGAAACCTCTGAAAGCATGAACCCACACAAACCTTTTTTCCTTATAAGCTTATTATTTTACATATTTGTTACAGTAATGAAAACTGATTAACACACTCGTTACCTCCAATATCCTGAATGATAACCTGCTAATTGCTAGACATGTAAGTGAAACATCTTAGGTCATGTAGCCACCAGCCACCAACTAAACACAGACTCAGGAGAGAACCCAAGGGAGACCAGCCAGACTGGTATAGCTTAGAATATTAACAAAGGTGACCCACAGAATCTCAAGGTAAATTTATAGTTGTCTTAAGCCACTGTTTTCAAGAGTAATTTGCTCTGCAGAAAAATCTCACAGATCCAGCTTCTTTTTGTTGTTATTGTTAGATACAGGAAGATGGAGGTAAGTTGTTCAACCAAGTTTACAATATTTAATTGTTGCATGTTGTTAATTATGGCATAGACACTCAGCCCAAATTACTTATTAGTTGTCTAATACATTACAACCTACTTTCATGTATTCAAAGTACTGTGCTTGCCTCGTCTTTAATTTTTTTTAAATGAAAGAGGTCCAAGTAATCAAAATGATACTTTTGACTTAACCTGGTCTAACTGGGATAGCCCTGCTTAACTAGTCTTATTCTTCTAATTTTACATGGACAAAAAGTATGATTTTTTTTTTTGCAGTGCTTTGGTGTTGAACCCAGGGTCTTCCATATACTTTGCAAGTGCTCTACCACTAGACTGCATCACCAGCCTATTTTTTATTTTATATTTTGAATCAGAGTCTCACCAAGCTACAGATTGCCTCTGGCCTCAAACTCACTATCTTCCTGCCTTTGGCTCCTGAGTTGCTGGGATTACAGTCATGCACCATTGTGCCCAGGAAAAAGTATGATTAATTGAAAACAACTTCTCTGTTTTTTTCCTATGCCTATTCCTCCCCTATGTTGAATTTTATTCAGAAAGTTATTAATCATCCATCAAAAGAATTTACAATGAATTCATTTTGGCCTGTCAATATGGGAAATCTCAACACAAACCCTACAAAGTGGTCACAGAAAATAATGGCAAACAAATGCTCAGAAGCAAATAATTATTGAATGCAGCAGAATGTCACGTTTGTTTTCAGCCTCAAGGGCACAAGACCCTTTTAATGGGCTTTGTTGGAAAAGATCTGAAGGCTTTCATGTCACAAAGCCTGGAAGGTTGATAATTTTGGCTCTTTGCCAGCCTGACCCATTCATTTGCAAGAGTGCCTGGCTGCAGAAACAATTTTAGTTTTTGGGATTGGATGAGGTTAAAAGTCTATACAAAATGTCTCAGTGTCTCCAACACTGATTATAGATGGATCTAAACCCTAAAATTTTGCTAGATGTGGATAAATATGGGGCTCATCTGCATGTTTAAGTACTGTAAATCCAGTCAAAATTCTATTCTTTTTGACTTGGCATTTGTACCAAATATCAATAGCAATTTGGTTTAGTGAGAAGAGACCCCACTAAAGTCTGATAATTATGACTTGGACTTGGTTCCACAGTACATTAATTGGACAATGTTTGGCAAACCTCCTAACTAAATTGAACCCCAGTTTTCTAATATGTGATGTGAAAATGATGGCATGCTATTTCCCTAAATGAGCCAGTGTTTTTGTAAGCACTTTGTAAATTATAATGCAGTGTATAATAAATCTGTCATTGTATATGTGGAGCCTCTGGAGAAATAATCTTTGATGTACAGATAAACCTTCTTCTTCATTTTCCTCTTTGGGTAATGTGTAGGCATTTGTTCCTTTTGTGATCACTCCAAATCTGTGCATCCCTAGCCAAGATTTATTTTCTACATTTTAGAATTATTTATCAAACCAGTCACAGGTCATCTTTTTCAATATCACTGAGGCACCTCAAATGTAGTTAAGTCGGAAAAAGAGCCCATTGCTTTCCTTCTTGGACCATTCCTCCTGCTTTCTTTGTATTGGCGAAGGATGTCACCAAATCCCACACCTAACTTCCCAGTCCAGAAATCTTGGCATCATCCAAGACACCCTTTTCTTCCTCATAACCTAGTCCAAAACACTAAACCTTGAATTCTCATTCAGACCCATCCACCTGTCTCCATCCCTTTCTTCACAGTCCTGGCTCAGTACTTCAATTTCTTCCCTGGATTTCCACCACAGATGCTTTTCTCGTCCCCTGGCTTCTATTTTTCCCTTTCTTCTTTGATTTCTCACACTGTAGCCAATTATCGTTTTAAAATGCAAATCTGGTAATGTAAATTTCATGAAATGTTTTTGTGCCTTTTATTTTTATACCAGCATTATAATTCAAAAGTATCAATTCTGCTTGGGAGCAAGGATAGCTGGAATACATCTTATGTATTTTAAACATGTTGTTATGAGGGACCAATCTCTGCAGAAAGTCATCATGTTTGGGAGAGTGGCAGGCCAGTGAAAAAAAAGTTGGATTGACACAGTGACACCAACAATGGGCTTAAACATAAATAAAGATTGCGTGCCTGGCACAGTGTCAGGGAGTGTTTCATTCTGTTGTACATAGGGTTGCTATGAGTCGGACCTAACTTGATGGCATCTAACAACAACAAGAGGCAGCTTAATATGTGAAGGTCACTATCATTTGACTTTGGCCTTGTCTCGAGCCTTTATTCTCACCTCCCCTCTCCTTGTACAGTCTATTCTTCTTTGCAGCTATTGCACAGTACATAAACTTTTTTTTTTTTTGCTAGTATTTTGGCACATGCTTGAAATAACCCAACTCCTATCCATTTTACCTGAATAATTTATATCTTAAGTCTTAGATCCAGGTGCCACCTTCTCTGAGAAGCCACTCTTGAACCCTCCTCCCAAATTCAGATAAGATTGGCTGTTGCATGAGTGTACTTTATGTTTTAGTTAAAATTTATCATAGCAATCCATCACATTGTATTGTGATTATTTCTTGGCTTGACTAGACTTAAAGGTAAAGGCCAGCATGATTCATCAGATGGCTAGCTGTCACTTACCATCCTTTTCTGATATGTGTGTCTTTCATAGTGAGTCTGCTACTCTGCTATAGAAGTAGCATAGAATAATAGTTAATATTACTGGATTCAGAGTAGCATATGAATTTGAATCGAACTTTTTAGTCCTTTGCTTCTTCATCTGTAGAATAGGAATGAAAACAGTATCTGTTTTATAGAGTAAAATGTTAGACCCATAAATGTTCAAAAACTGTGGGTACATTGGAATATCACACTTCTATGTATTAAGTGAATGAATTCTAAGGTTTCCATTTTAAGATATTCATATTGATGAGTTAACATACTAATTGATTATTTCCTAGTTTCTGGATATTTAAGATTACCAGATTACTGTACCATGTCATAAGTTAGGCTTTGTCAGATTCAAGAAGTCTAATTCAGATTTTATGACCATTAAGCAACTAATTTTAGGTTTGGGACCCAAAATCTAAACAAAAGATAAGACCAAACAAAGCAAAGCAAAACAAAATAATAACCAATCCCAAATTTAAATAACTTAAACCAATAAAACAGGAGCCTAAAGACAGAATTAGAGATCTAAAAACCTGGATCACATTTTCCTAAGAAAGTCCAGTGTTAGAAGGTATTCTTCTGTTTGGGTGCATAACACAACAGTTCCTTGAAGAAACGTAAATAAAAGAATCAGGAGGCTAAAGGAGAATAGACTTATGTCAAAAATAACTACCCTTACAAATGCACTAATGAAATTCAGCTGTTCTTTTTGCACTTTGTTGACCTGCTTTGGCTCTGATTCATCCATCCATTCATCCATCCACCACTGTTAATTGAACGACATTATGTGGCAGGCACAAGCTCATGGCTGTGTATCAGGACTGTTTTCTGATATACACTTCACTGATAACTAGGTTCCTCCTGCTCTCATGCTTTCCTTAGTGGTCAAATTTCCACCAGAATGGATCCCCATATTGAACACTTAAATAGTCTTCAGTTCTGTGTCTTAGGCAGATGTTTCCCTTTTGTTCATTAGTTGTCTTATAGATTTTCAGTCTTCAGTACACTTCGTCTTCAGTAGCTGTGTCTTCTACTTCCTAAATGACTAGTCTTCCTGACAAATGCCAGCTCTAAGCACTGGGCCATCTAGAGGCTTGATTAGATTGTTGGCATGGACATGGCTCGCTACTGTCATCTTATCTTTGAACCTAGTTAGTCTGCTAACCAGTATCAGCCAACCTTTTTAAATTTATTTCTCTAAGAATCATCCAGTTGAACTCTAATATAAGGCTCATATGTAATTTAGGTAAAAATGAACATAAAATTAATTTTAGCAGAAGATTTTATTTCACCAAATATATATAAACGATTATGACTTCAACATATAACTAATAGAAAAACTGTTCAGGAAATATTTAGTATTTTTATTGTACAAAGATTGAAAAGTATAGTATATATTTTCCACTTATAGAACATCTTGATTTGGAGTAGTCACAATTTAAGTGCTCAATATGTGGCTGATGGCTACCATATTGAAGAGTGCTACTCCAAGTGTTATTTTTCTATGTATCTGCCTCTCTACTTATCAAAATATTTCTTGAGCACTTACTTTGTGTCCAGCAATTTTGTAAGTTCTTATTGTTTCATAGAAAAGATGGCATAGTTCTGAAGTAGCTAAATAGACAGACAAGCATGTTAGCTATTTCAGAAAGGTGGTGCTTAGGATGACAATAATGTGGTATGCACATAATGCAAACGGCACCAAGACAGGAATATTTGCTGAAGGCAATGATATTTGAATTTAAGCTGAAGGATGAGAAAAGGAAGAACGGCAAGAATGGTGTAAATAAAGGCACAGGAGAAGTAGAGAGCCTGATAGAGCATGATGCATGTAGCAGATATAAATGTTTGAACAAGACTGAGGTTAATGGGGGAGGGAAAGAGATAAGAATCAAGAGATGGATGAAACATATCACAAAGGGCTTTGTATGCTTTTACAATTTATCCTGAAGCTGAATGGGAATTTTCATCTCTGTGCACTGAATAACTATAAATAGCAAACTAAAATATAGTATCTGTGGTAGTTAAGAAGGTAGATCTTTGAGTTTGCACTTGAGGCTTGATGCTAGTTCTGTGACTTTGGATGAATGAATTGGGCCTCTCTGAGCTTATATTTTCTCACATCTATTTGTAGATACAGCTGGTATCCCCATTACAAGGCTGTTTTTAAAACTTCATTAGTTGTTACATAAAACATTCTTAGAATGACTCCTAGAGTGGACTTGATAAATGACAGATATTAGAATTACAGAATTTCAAGTAGTAAAACACCATAAAGAGATCTACATTCCATAAATACCACAGTGTCAGCTGAGAGTGCAAACAAGTCTGCTGCTGCTCAGACATTTTAGTGAGATTTAAACCAGGGCATGATGGGCTGGGGTTTAGCTCAGTTGGCAGAGTGCTGCTTTGTGCACTCTGAGGCTCTGGGTTTGATTGCCAGAACTGCAAAAATGGGAAAAGGACCTGGCAACTCACTCCTGAAATAATCCTGAAATAATCTGCCATCAAAACCCCTATGAATAGCACAGAAGCACTGATATAATGCTGGGCATGGCACAGTGTTGGGGATTGTTTCATCCTATTGTATATAGGTTCTGTAGGGTTGCTATGAGTTGGACCCAATTCCATGGCACTAACAACAACAAAACAAACCAGGGTGCAGATAGTGGAAATGGTAAGCATTGGCAGCTTTGAAAAGGTGCATAGGGTGAGAGAGCTTGGTAATGGGTGGTGAGGTTCAGACAGTCTATTACGACTCTTAGGTTTCTGTCCTGGGGATCTGGGTGAAAGATGGGAAATACAGAGAGATGACTTAGAAGATGGCATGGGAGTGTGAGAGGATGTGTGGAAGAAGACGTGTGGGAGTAAAGGTAGAAAAGAGGAAATAGATTGAAAATGGTTGATACAATAAGACACACTGATTTTGGGATGATTAAGGAATACCCCTGAATGAATGTTTAATGGGGGAGAGATGCATGAGTCTAAACCTCAGGAGAAATGCCTAGGAACTGACTTTTCATTCTCTAAGGAAATGTCTTAAGTGGGTGTTGATTATATTGTAAATTTGGGGGTCATACTGGGCAATCTTTCACTATAATCAGTTAAATCCGTTTTGACCTGAGAGATAGCAAATTTACTATATAATTTAAAGCAATTTTATATAGACGTCATAAGCAAATGAGATTATGTTGTAAGCTATTTTTAAAAGATTATACAGAGCTACACAAAACCATAATTGTAGGATTCAAAAGCAACAGACTACATTTGTTCTATTTGACATAAAAATAAGAAGCACAAGCTATGATCTGGGAATTTCTCTTCACACATGTAATGATGCCTGTAGCATGTACAGATGCAAAATATTAGAAGTGGAAGTTATGCTCCAAAAGCATTGTCGTCTTGGTTAATTTTGCCTACAGCTAGAGTACATTTTTTATCATGTAGTAGAGATCCCTCCCTCCTTAACACTATCTGCTGTTGAGTGTGGAATGCACTTTTTAGACCCAGACTCAAGTCACTGAGTAAATTCAGGAAATATCTATGTAAACTAATGTCAGAGAAGTAGATCCCTGGACACTGGGGCTCTGTTAGAGCCATTTATAGGGAAAAATCCCCAGACCTAACTAAAAGGGTTCATTTAGCAGATGTGCACCTGGGAAGGAGTAAGGCAGTGGGAAAGAGAAAATAAGTACACTGTGACAAAGGACAGATGTAGGGTGAAGTTTGAGAGCTAATGAAACCAATAGATAAAGATGCTGAATGGGACAATTTGGAGTCAGCCAGAGGAATGGAAAGGAGAAGCAAGAGGTTTGTGATAGATTTTGTTATTGTCCCACACATGGACACCACTATTCAGTATGGAGATTATCCATCTCTACTCAGTGGGCATCAGACTTGATCTTAGGACTGACTTTGACCAAATGAAAGCAAGTGGAAATGATGTATGGTCTTTTCAGCAGAAGCTTTAAGATCTCTTGTAAAGAACTGTCTTCCTTCTGCCAGATGATCTTCCTACCACAGACAGGGGCTTCCATTAATGTATGTGCAATGAGAATGAGAAATTAAATTAGTTGTTGAAAGCTACAAAAATTTGTGTATGTTGTTACTGCACTGATTAATAAAGGTCAAATGTTAGCAAACAGTGGGATTATGGGCAGGCCAAGGGCTGGTTTGAAATCAAGTACCAGAACAACAGTTCTGGCCTCTAGGTTTCTGCTAAGGCTATCTTTCTTCCTAGACTGTGTGTGGATCTCTGCGTAGGATCACAGCCGTGTGACATCGTGGTTATAAAATCGTGTAGTAGAGAGCCTCCTGTACTCAGTGGACGGATTACATAGTGTCTCCCTTTCCTGTTAGGAACTTCCTCTCTATCAGAGATAACTAAACCTACCTCATAGTGTTTGTTGAAGGATTGAACAAGGTAATGAGTGTTTCATAGAATATCTCCTACACAGGAAATGCTGAATAAATAGTAACTATGGTTATTATTTTTGTTTCACACAATCACACATGCTTGAAGTTGGGGCTCACATGAAAGATTATTGCATATGACAATCCATTTGATGAAGAAATCCACTTCATGAAACTACTATAGGAGATGATTGTTCAATTTTTCCTTAAGTAGTTACCATGGTAGTTGCCAGCTCGATGGTGGTACTCATAAAACAGAAGTAGCCACACAGTTTTCCTGATTAAATACATGATTTCTTGTACATCATGACACTGACATTGACTTTCACATATTAAAGGATATTTTTCATTTAACTGCCATAGGATAAGGGTAATTGGTAGGGAATAGGAATTAATCTCTTCAGAGTGGTAGAATAACTATTAAGAGCCGAAGACTTCCAAAAAAGAGTTTCGGAGTAGGAAAACATGAATTTCAGCAAATATACAGGACTCCCATGAGTAAAAAAAAAATGGGAAAAGGATTAGAGGTTAGATATTTCTTTCTAATGCTATGCAGCCAGTTGTTTCAAAAGGATTTTAATGGTGGTCTTTGTTCAGAGTTGGAGTTTTCCAGGGCACAGTATTTCCTCTTTCTTTTGCTTGCCACAGTTTAGTGAAAGGTAGTCCATGCTCATTTGAAATCTGATAATATTCTCTGCATTGGTCTTAGCCTTTTTTGTCCAAGAAACACATATATTAAATCTCTTTAATTATATAGTCTCTTAGCTTTACTTTTGTAAAGTTCTCATTGTGTGGCCAACATTTTCAACCATTTCATAGTCTTTTCAGTTTGTTTTGCTTTGTCTTGTTTGTTTTGTTTGCTGACATAATATGTATCTTGAAGAAAGCACACAAGAGATTTTCAAAATCTATGCAGGGATCATGGGGATTTAAACAATAGATTGAGATTTATCTGTAGTTTGAGGTCCTTTCTTTCCTCAGATGTTATAATCCATCTTCTGGATTTCCTAGTCTCTTAATCCTGGGTTCATTTTCAGTCTTATTTTTTTTCTCTGCTTGGATTGAAGTCTGGTTCTCTCTTGCTTCTACCTTGTTGGCCTAACTACCTCCTCTGTGCTAATTTTGCTATGCACTGGCATTTGAATGCTCTTCTGTTTCTACCTGGAAAATTCTGAAGGACTTAAGTAGGGCACCACCTCAATATGCAAAAGAGCAAGTTATTATTTTTTCTCTTTTGTGAACATTCACTTTCTAACCCATCTTCCTCTACATTATTCCAAGTCTGGAATAATCTTATTAAAATAGTCTTTGTATTCTTCCCTTTCCTGTTGCTAACACATACTATATGCTTCCTTTTAAAAATGGTTTATCACAGAAGATTATGATTTGGAGGTGAGATAGATTGATTTCTCATGAGAAGACAATAATTGAATGGTAACCTGGGAGGGATACTGCTGATATTTTCAGAAGTACTGTGCGTATCTTGGATTTGCCTGACATATAAGTTCATCTACTGTTGTCAAGTACCCAAACACCCAGATAACAGCAGGTAAAACAAATAAGGGATTATTTTTTTCTCACATAGGAAGAAATTGAGAGGGAAGTAGCTCTGTGCTGGTGCAGGGCTTAGTCATATTAGCAAAGATTTGGGTGATTTTGACCTTTCTGCTCTGATATCTTTAACATGTTGGCTTTTCAACTTCATAACATTGGCACCATCCATGGATCAGGGCTTCACATTTGCTTTCAAATCAGGAAAGAAGGGGAAGATAGCACCAGTCACAAATACCTCTTTAACTGGAAAGCAAAGCCTTTTCCAGAAGCCATACTTTTCTACCTCCCCAGTTTTTTTAAACCTAGATCTTATTGGTCAGATTGTATCACATCACCACCCTGGTTCTGTGGGAAATAGGGAGAATTAATACAGCTGTCCTTTTGTTTCTGTAGGCTTTGCACCCACAGATTCAACCAACCATGACTTCAAAATGTTACAAAAATATTGTCTGTACCAAACATGTACAGACTTTTTTATTGTCCTTATACCCAATACAATGCTATTTTTGCAGCACTGGCATTGTAATAGATATTATTTAGACATGACTTAAGGTATACAGGAGGATATATGCAAGTATTATGCCATTTTATATAAGGGACTTGAAAGTCTGCAGCTTTTGCTATTCTCAGGGGGTCCTGGAGCCAATCCATTGTGGTTAGTGAGGGACAACTGTATTTAGCTTTTCCATCCTTTATGGGGGAAGATGGCAAAGCCAAAGGGATTGGGAATGGATATTCAGTGAGCCAACCGTGTCTGTCACAGGCATTCTTTACTAAACACCAGTGCACCCTCTAGAGGGTGGCCATGGCATAGGGCACAGGCAGCTGGGGCAGGAGCTTAGTATGGGCAGTGGATCCTCCTTTATCAGTGCAGGCTGTTACAGTAGACTCCCAGTGAGTGGATGAAAGACAAGGGATATCAATTGTGCCCCATTTGCTGCCTTTAATGCTGTGCAGGAATATTTATACTGTGGTGGCTCTAGTTTGACTATGATTTGTCCCCACTAAAACTTACGTTGAGGCTTGGTCACCAAGATAATGGTTTTGAGAGGTAGTGGGACCTTTTCAGGCATTTGGGTCATAGCAGTAGAGCCTTCATGAATATATTAACATTTTTCTTGCAGGAATGTATTAACTATCATGGGATAGCTATTCTTTCTTCTGCATGCACCTGCATACCCTTTTGCTTTTCCATCATGTATGGAGAAGTATGAGGGCCTTTCCAGAAGCTAAGCAGATATACTTGTGCCATGCCCTTGGACCTTCAGACCTGTGAGCTAAAGTAAACTTCTTTTCTTTATAAATTATCTAGTCTCAGCTATATTATTATAGCAACAGAAAACAGACTGAGACACTAGTATTTTCTTTTTTTCCCCCAGTGACCTTAGTTTATTAATGATTTTTAGTGTACAAATTAATTGGTTTCCTTATGACATTTCTATACGTGCATGTTGTTGTTAGATGCCATTGAGTGGAATCCAACTCATAGCGACCCGATGTACATCAAGAAGAAACACTCCCCAACACTGTGGCATGTCCAGAATATGTCAGTGCTTCTCTGCTATTCATACAGTTTTCAATGGCTGATTGTTTCAGGATTGCTTCAGGAATGGAGTGCCATGTCCTTCTCCCATGTTTGTAGTACTGGAGATTGAATCCAGGCATTCAGAGTGTGCAGAGCTAAACCCCAGCCCTCCATACATGCATATCATTGTATAGTCCTCATGTTCAGCTCCCTCAAACACTACTAATTTCAAAGACAATCCATCTCAGCATCATTCCAGAAAACTGTAAATATTTTGTGAATACTTTCTTTGGTTAGGTTTTCTATGTGAAGCTTATGTTGCATCCTGAATCAAGAACTGAGTTGTGCAAATATAGGCAAGAAATATGTTTACTTATTTTGAAATGTCTAGATTTAGTTTATATACTAGGATATCTTTGAGAAACATCTATTCTGTATCCAGCATTGAATCCATGTAGAGAAGTAGCATTGTTAATGATGCCTAATTTAGCATGGATACTTTCATTTCTCATTTTTTGTCTTTGTTTACTATTGAGTTCTTAGTTTAAACAATACTTGGAACAGAGTCTTCAGTGAATACTTATTGAATAAAAAATGAATGACTTCCAATGAATAAAAGATTAGATAAGAAGTGAAAATCCGGGATGAAAGAAGGAGAGTTTCAACCATGGACACAAGAGTTAGCAAGAGGGTTGGAGAAGGCCCAGATCTGCAACAAGAAGGGCAGTTTTGCAGACTTCAGAAAAGTGAACAGGGGAAATTTTAAATATAGGGACTAGAGGGATAGTATATATTGGTGTTATAGGTTGAAAGAGACCTAAGCTGAATTTGAATATGAAAGGAAGAAAAAGTGGAGTGAAGGAGACATAATTGGAAACCCTAGCTATTCTGAATAAAATTTTGCTACAGTCAGTTAACCTAGGAAAGTAGCTGACCAGTATTAAAAGTAGGAGATGGGAAGGAGTTCTGTTCTGAATATTGATATCCTTCTGCCTTTGTGCTTAATAGTACAATCACTCTTAGAGGTCTTTGATGTCAAAACTTCTTAAAGCAGCCATATTTTGGGCTTGAGAAGTGGCTCAGTTGTAGAAGCATGGTATTCATGAAGCCCTGGTTTTGATCCCCAACACCACAAACAAACAAACCAACACCAGCCATATTTCTAATAAATTCATAGCATCCCTTGCTTCCTGAGAGAAACTAGCTTATTTCTCTATCATGAAGATCTGATTAAATTCTGAACCCTCAAGCAGAAACAGATCAAAGAGTTCCCCACTCTGTGTTCATTACAGAGGCTTCTCCTCCGTGAGCGCTTGGAACAGGGAGTGTTTCTATGCATGCTACTTTCAAATTATTTGGTTTAGATTTATCTTTTAAATAAGCAGTGCCATGTGTCAAAAGGAGAACTAAAGAGGGAACAGAAGAGAAGCAGTCCTGGTCTGCATAGTGTCTCCAGGACATTTCAGCAGGGAGAGGATCCCATTTTAGGATGATCAAATTTATTTTTTTCTCCAAAGTTGATGCTTTTTAGAAAATGAATATTGGAAGCAGAAGAACTTGTTCCCCACTTCCTGTAGTTAAATAATTAAGCCTATTTTAAGACAAACTTAATGTCTTAAAGGGGTTTCCCCCAGCACTGCAAAAAAAAATAGGAGAAAGACGTGGCAATCCACTCTCAAAGCAATCCCCAAACAATCAGCCATTGAAAACCCGAGGATGGTTGCTATGAGTCAGACTTGACTTGATAGCACCTAACAATAACAAAGTTATGGATATTAAACAATGGTGACAAACTTTTCTTAATAATTGCAATTGGCAAATTTTTTAAAATTTTATTTAACTTATTCATTTCTTTTGTGGTACTGCATGCTAAATACAGTGCCTTAGACATGGTAGGCAAATGCACTACCATTGAGCTTCTCCCCCAGCCCCTTTTTTATTTTGAGACAGAGTCTCACTAAGTTGCACAGGCTGCCTCTTGAACCTGCAATCTTCCTGACTCAGCCTCCTGAATAGTTGGGAGTACAGGCATGTGCCATGATTCTTAAATATTTGTTCTTTCTGAGATGTATTTTAAATAATAATAATAATAATAATAATTTTACTTTTAGAGAAATTGAATTTTATCTGTGTATATGTAGTGAGAAACATACAAAACAAGTATGCTTTCTCATTTCATTTTGCTATCTTCTTGTCATTTTAAAAAATCAATTGACCATAACCACACTTCTGAAAAAAAAAAAGAAAAGATTAGAAGGTGAATGAAGACAGAAGAGACAGGGAAGAAGGGAGGGAGGGAGACAGAGAAAGATTGAGAAACTGTGAAAAAATGGTAAATCCATTACATTCAGCTAGAATGAAACCTAACTGGCCCAGTTTTGCATCAGACATCATTTATCTATGTTGTAGATAAAAGGAAATCCTATTTGGCACAAATACATATTTTGATTTCTATCATTTACTTCTATTGGTGTTTCTCATTTTTTTCAAGATCAAGAAGTTGTGGTTTATAAAATTCATGGTTACTGCTCGTTCAGAATTTCTGTTCCTTGACTATATGCTTTCCAAAAGCTGGGATAGGAATTATTTATTTTATTTAATATATTAATTTATATCTCAATGGCAATACATACATCGATGCTAGAGTTTAAATATACCAAAGACAATGCAGTGAAAAATGCTTTTTCTTCCCACATTGCTACTTAAGCCAATTTTTTTTCTCCAGAGGAGCCACTATGACCAGGTCTTTTCATATCCATTGATATATTCTGTATATACATACACATATTCCTGTTTTCAAAACACAGATGAAAACTCATTGTGATTTATCCCTTCATATCTCTTTACTACATTTTGGAGACCATTTTTCTGTCAGTATACATGAAATTGCTGTGTTATTTTTAAGGTTTGCTATATATTTCATTTTATGACTGTAATAGATTTGCTTGAATAGTGCCCAATTAATGGGCCAAATAGCTTATAAAATGCATCTTCTCATGTGTGTATTTTTTATTGGAAATTTTTAATGAACACCATAATGTGATTCATTCTGACATGCTTTTCATTGTGACATTTCCATATATGCATTTTGATGTACATTATTCATATTCGTGTGTGTATTTTATATTTGTGTGAGTTTATCTGTAGAATAAGTTCCTACAAGTGAAAGCCCTAGATTAGAATACATGCTTTAGAATTTTAAATAGGTGTTTTCAAATTCCTCTCCATGGAATTTTTATGTTTGAAAATGACGTTGTAGTTTATACGCCAAAGTAAAAGAGCCTTGAGTGAGCCAAGTTGGGAAAACCTGTGTTCAGGTTTGTTGCTATCCATTTATATCCGGTTAGATTTTAGAAAACTTCCCTGTGTTGTTTTGGTTCCAACCCCCCTCTTTGGTGAGGTTAACAGGATTCTGTCTTTAAATGTGGAGTTCTGGCTCAGGATTCAAACTTCCTAGACTTTGAATTCTGTTCCCACTATGTAGGAAGTGTGTGACTTCTCCAAGGTCACACACTTGGTAAGTATATGGTAAGTATAATAGTTCTCATATCAAATATTTGTTGTGTGAGCTCCATGAGGTAACACATAAAGGACCTTTAAAATGGAAAGCATTCAATAAATATTAGTTATTATGATGATGACAAGATATTAACACATTACTCCTACTCTAAATGCTATAGTGAAAGATGGCTAATAAATGAATACAACAAATGAACTAATGGTAATGTACCACTCTAAAAATAAAAATAGCCCGTGACTATAAGGTATTGCTGTATATTTAATAAATGCTTTTTTGAACAATAAATGAGTAAATGACTAACTCACATATTTAACACATCAGAAAGTATGAGGAACTTAACATATATTATCTTTGATTTTCCTTTCTTTTTCTTTGCTCATTTAACTAGCATATGTTTTTAAAGATAATTACTTGAGATAGAGACTATAATTTGGTTGTTACAGTATCAAAATAGTTTAGTGGTTCTTGTTCTGTTTACCTTTCTGTAAGAGAGAGAGAAAGAGACAGAGGAACTGCCAAAGAGAGGGGAGTAGATACATAGGTCATTATGTTATTTCAATCAAATCCTCCTCATTTTACAGATGAAGAAGGAAAGGTTTTTAAGTTAATGGAAAGAAGTGCCTTTAATGCATTTTTTCATACCAATAATTCATACCCTCAGCTGTCCAAGCACTAAGACCTTGGTGAGAGAAGCTTCCTGAAATTACATCAACTTATATTCTTATCGAGGAGACACAACATATCAAAAGTGAATTGGAGAATATTTGTAATACATAAGAAAGGATTCAATGATATGGGAACAGATTGTGTTATTAGGTGCCATCTTGAAACTTAAGAGTAAGGGGAACATTTGCAGGTTGGTGTTGTCAAGGGAGCTGCCATAAAAGAAGCTGTAAGTCTTTGTAAAGGGTTTTTTTGTTCTTATCTTAAAGATAAGTTTAAACAATGTCCTTTTAAAAACAATCAGCTATTAACATTTTTGACAAATTGACAAATGTCACTCATGAGCCATCTCTAGCCCACCATGGTATTCTGGCCAGGCTCAGAGATGTGGATATCCAATATCAGCTCAAGTTTCCTTCTAGAGTCCAAATCCTACCATTTTTCTCCTTTTACATGTCAATAGAAAGCCTTCAGTTTAATATTCACCCTGGATGCCTTCTTTTCCACAGACTACTTTGTTGGAATTCAGGCCTTGCTTATCCTTCAAAGACTTTTAGGGAAGAAGGACAAGGTGACCTACTCCATGCACAGAATTTCTTCCAGCAGTGAGTTATACACTTAGATGTGTAAGACTATCAGATTTTGAGGTTCAGCAGAAGCCCTAACTGAGGCAATGATATTATATAAGCTGATAGAAGAAAACCATTTTCTTTTCCAGAAATACTGACATCAGTCAGGTCCTTTTTCTTTCTTTCTTTCTTTCTTTTTTTTTTTTAAATCTGAAGTATGTTGTTGCTGTTGTCATGTGCTGTCCAGTCAGTGTCCAACTCATAATAACTTTATGTACAACAGGTGAAACACTTTTGTCAGTGCTTCTCTGCTATTCATAGGGTTTTCAATGGCTGATTTTTTTTTCTTTTTTTTACAAGTGGGTTGCCAGGTCCTTCTCCCAGGCCTACAGTACCAGTTGTTCCTAGGTGGTCTCCCATTCAGGTTCCCATCCAGGTACTAACTCTAAGCAGGTCCGACCCTACGTAGCTTCTGAGATCTGATGAGATTGGACACTGCACTGGTATGGCTTCAGGCAAATCTGAAGTATAGGAACTACTCATAAGGAAGGAGAATCAGAGAACAGGCTCTGTCCTTGGACAAACGAGGAAGAAGTGTGGCTTAGTGGCTATTTATTAACTTTGAATCTTGACTGGCTGGGTTCAGATCCTAGCTCTGCCTCTTAATTGTAAGATCTTGAGCATGTGATTTCTTCAGTCTCCTGGTGCATCTTTTTCCCCATATTTTCATTTTGGTGCTGGGTCATCTCTTTGGTATGGGATAGCAGACACTCTACCTTTCCCTGAACCATCCTCCACCTTCTCCACCTTCTGGGGCAGGTGTGCTCATTTCTGTTGACAAAGAATATACGTTTCTCAGCTTTGGAGGTTTGAAGCCCTGCTCAATTGGCCTGTTCCTTAGGCCTGTGGCCAGGCAGTATAGCATGGCAAAAGCACATGGTGGGACAAAACTGCTCATCTCTTCCTTAAGGTTTTTGATAGAAAAATAAAGAAACAAATAAAAAAATTGGGGAGAAAACACTTTAAGCAGGCAGAAATTGTGCACATTAAGATTTGTAGTGTCAGGAATGGAGGAGGAGGGACATGAGAGGGCAAAAGGGAAGTTCATGTGGACAATGAACAATGAAATTCATGTACATTGTTGTTAGGTGCTATGGAGTCAGTGTCCGACTCATAGAGACCCTATGTAAAACAGGTGAAACACTATTCTCATGCTTCTCTGCTATTCATAGGGCTTTCAATGGCAGATTGTTTTTTGGGAGTGGGTTGCCAGGTTCTTCTCCCAAGCCTAGAGCACCTGGTGTCCCAGGTGGTCTCCATCCAAGTACTAACCAGGTCTGACCCTGCTTAGCTTCTGAGACCTGATGGGATCAGATGCTACAGTACATTAAAATTATTAATAAAGAAGTTAAAAAAAGATTTGTAGTGTGAGGAGAACAGGATGTATAGGGTATGATCAAAAATACACTACATATTTAAATAAAGATGGTTATAGTACAAGACATATTATCATTAATTCCCCTTAAAATATACCCCCTGACTTTGAACACACTTATCCCATGGTTCTTGCCACTTTCTGAAGCAGTTCTGGAAGTTGTCTTTCATTATAGTCCTTACGTATGCTGTCATGAATCAATGTCCTGAATCAATTCAAGCTGTTTACCTTTTGAGGTTGTTTTGACTTTAGAGAAGAACCAGAAGTTGCCTGGTACCAGATCTGGTGAATAAGGTAGAAGAGGGCACACCCACTGTAATATTTTTATTTGACAGAAATTGCCATAGCAGAAATGATGTGTGGCACAGAGCACTGTCATGATAGAGGATGAAACAGAAGACACTCATGAAAGACAATTTCCAGAACTGTTTCAGAAAGTGGCAGGAATGGTGGGATAAGTGTGTTCAAAGCCAGGGGGAGTATTTTGAGGGAGATTAATGGCAATGTGTCTTTCACTATAATAAAACCTAAAAAATTTAATCATTCACTTTAGTTTTTGATCACACCTCATATTAAGTGGATGGTGGAGTCATGGATTTGCTTCAGTAAGATAGCCTCCTGTTGGAAGGCTTGGACATATCGCTTAGGAGTGTCAACATGATTTCCTAGGCAAAAGCAAAGCATAACAAGAAGTTTAGCACTGGGATTATAGTGGCATTTGAGGGGATCTGTTGGACAGTAGTTTTGTAATATTTGCTGGTATGAAAAAGACCTGTTGGGAGGCCACTGTAAAAATATAATGGTGAGAGTAAGTCCCAAGGTGGTAGCCGTAGGCTATAATGAGTTAATTTCTTATTGTCTCTTCTGATAAATTATTTCCCTTTTTAAAACAGCAAACTTAAAATTAATGTGTAGTATGCATAGAGGAAAGTATACAAATTATAAAAGCTCTGATTTCTATACAGCAAGTTTATTCATTTGCCTGACATATACTGTAGGACCCCAAATTAGGATATTCGAGGAGAGAGGCCCCAGAGAGACACCGAGTCGCAGATTGATGCAATAAACATGAGGCTTTATTTCCAGCGCCGGGGTCCATAGAGTCTCCCTAGCAAGGGAAGGAAGGCGACCCCAAAGGAGAGGGGCTTGGGGTTTTTATACAGTTTGAGGGGTGGCAGGAAGGCACAAGGAAACTAAGTTTCAACCGTCCTTCCTCTTCAGAGAACCGCCCCCCCAGGTCAGGAAATTGAAACTTGAGCAAACTTAATTATACAGGAACTTTAAACAAGCATTGTAACACTTCAAGTAAACATTTTGAATTGTTAGTGAGCTCCAAGCATTCATAGGGAGGGGGAGGAGGAGGTGGTAGCGTTCTTCAATACCTCAAATAAATAAGTTTGTTTATTCATTGTGTTGTTGTTGTTGTTGTTGTTGTTGTTGTTGTTAGGTGCTGTTGAGTCAGGCCTGATTCATACCCACTCTATGTACAACAGAATGAAACACTCCCCAACACTGTACCATGTCTGGAATTATGTCACTGCTTCTCTGGTATTCGTACGATTTTCAATGGTTGATTGTTTCAGGATTATTTTCAGGGGTGGGCTTCCAGGCCCTTCTCCCATTTTTGCAGTGCTGGGGATCAAACCCTGGGCCTCAGAAAATGCAGAGCAGTGCTCTACCAACTGAGATGAACTCCAGCCCCATTCACTGAGTTATATGGTGAATTTCTTTGGGTATATATCATAGTTGTTGTTAGATGGCATCGATTCAGTGTCTGACTCATAGAGACCCTATGTACAACAGAGGAAGCACTATTGTCATGTTTCTCTGCTATTCATAGGGTTTTCAATGGCAGATGGATTTTTGGGAATGGGTTGCCGGGTTCTTCTCTCAAGCCTATAGCACCTGGTGTTCCAAGGCAGTCTCCCATCCAAGTACTAACCGGGCCCGACCCTGCTTAGCTTCTGAGATCTGAACCCTGCTTAGCTTCTGAGATCTGATGGGACTGGATGCCACAGTGCTATGGCTGCAGGCTTATATCGTGGTAGAGAAGTTAAATATAATTCATGTTTTTGGCCTTTTGTTTATCTTCTCATTTGCCTTGTCAATCATTTCTTGCTTTAATATCCACTTCACTATTTTTGTGGATACATCCTTCTTTTTTTTAACCACCTATGGGCATAATGGGCTGGGATTTAGCTCAATTGGTAGAACACTGCTCTGTAGTCTCTGAGGTCCTGAGTTTGATTCCTAGCACTGTAAAAATGGGAGAAGGATGTGGCAATCCACTTCTGAGGCAATCCCGAAACAATCAGCCTTTGAAAACCCTATGAGGGTTGCTATGAGTCAGACACAAACTCGTCACCACCTAACAACAACAACAAATGGGCATGATGGATTCATTATTGTTTTAATTTCAATTTTTCTGTAACCTTAAATTTTAGATGTGTCTTTTATAAGCAGTATATAATTGAGTATTATATTTATTTAGTTGCATAATCTTTCTTTGTCCTTTATAGTAAATATTTAAGCCTACTTACATTTAATTTAGCTACTCTTAGTTTCAGTTTGGGGTGGGGTTTAGCTCAGTTGGTACAGCACTGCTCCACATTTTCTAAGGAACTGGGTTTGATCTCCAGCACAGCAAAAATGGAAGAAGGATATGGTAGTCCATTCCCGAAAACAATCCAACAGTCTGCCATTGAAAACCCTGTGAGGGCCACTATGAGTTGGACATGACTCGTTGACAGCTAACAACAAGTTTCAGTTTTAATTTTTTATTTCCTTTTTCCTTTCCTACCTGTTTTATAAGACTCTTTTTTATTCTTTCCTTGATCTGTCAGATAAATTGTCTAGCCAGTCTCTTATCTACACATTCTTTGCTACCCTTTTTTGTGGTGCCTGTCAAGCAGAGGTCAGCAGGCTTTCTCTATAAAGGACCAGATTATAAGTGTTCTAGGCTCTGTAGGATAACAGGCAAAAATCAAAGATCTTATGCTGCTATTTATATAAGAGAAAAAAGTCAACCATTTTTATTTGTAAATTTCAAATACAATAAAAATAATTTAGTATTTTTTTCCTTTTTTATGGAATACATGTTTACTGATAAGAAGAATAGAATTATTTGAAGGAAGGCTTTTCATTTATTTTGTGATCAAATTTTGTGTTTTCCATTGTCATGACCCCCATGTGTCTGTCAGCTTGTTGTGCTATGGGGGCTTGCGTGTTGCCGTGATGCTGAAAGCTATGCCACTGGGTATTTCAGATACCAGTAGGGTCACCTGTGGTAGGCAGGTTTAGCAGAGCTTCCAGACTAAGACTGACTCGGGAGAAAGTCCTGGCAGCCCACTCTTGAACCATTAGCCATTGAAAACCCTATGAATAGCAGAGAAACACTGCCAAGTAAAGTGCGAGAAAATGAACCCCCCAGGCTGGAAGAGTTGCCTCCTCAAAGTAGAGTTGACCTTAATGATGAGGATGGAGTAAATCCCCAGAGACCTCCTTTTTTGCTGATGTGGCACAATGCAAAATGAGAAGCATAGTGGCTGCAACAATGGGCTCAAACATATAAAGATCATCTGTATGACACAGTGTTTTGTTCTGTTGTACATAGGGTTGTATGAGTCAGATCTGACATGACAACACCTAACAACAGCAACAACATCATCATCATCATGGCAGATATATCATCTCATTGTGCTTCTGTAAAGCATGGTGAGATTCTCTTTAGGGAACACACAAGAATATGCTGTCTAGATCACTCTTTGTTGTTGTTGTTGTTGTTAGGTGCCGTCGAGTCGGTATCCAACTCATAGCAACCCTCATAGGGTTTTCAATGGCTGACTGTTTCGGGATTGCCTTGGGAGTGGATTGCCAGGCCCTTCTCCCATTTTTGTGGTGCTGGGAATTGAACTCGGGACCTCAGAGACTGCAGTGCAGCAATCCACCAACTGAGCTAAATCTTAGCCCAGATCACTCTTTAGGTACTTATATATGCTCATATTGTTCGATAACTTTTCATATGGAGAAACATCTTAAGAGCCTAACCTCTGTGGTAATATTCCATGAATTTGAAATTTAGCAGAACTAATCATTATCTGTGGGACTCTTAATTGTTTAGCTAATCTATCCAAAAGCTACAGCTTCCTCATCTGCCATAAGTAACAACACTTCCCTCACAAAATTTTTGTAAAGATTAAATAAGCTAATAAATGCAATGATCTAAAGCACTGTGACATATACTGAAAATGTCTATGAACATTCTATTCTTCATTGATATATTTTCTACCATTTAAAAATATGAAATAATTTTTACCTTGGTAGAGCGCTGCTCTGTGGAATTTTACTGTAAATCCAGGGCATACCGTAAACATGTGGGGCATGTTTACGGTATGCCCTGGATTTACTGTTGGGTTTGGCTTGCAAGCCATAGTCTGCCTAGACATTACAACATGAGTCTTTTACTCATTCAAGTCTAATAGAAATCAGTACTTTTACAGCTACTACTATATTATCTCCTAGACAATAAAGCTTCCTTTACTCTCTTTAGGCTTCTGGTATTATAATCACATATTTTAATGCCACAAGACAAATTTATTGTTTTACAATGTCAAATTCATGTATTTTCCCCCATATTTACTCTTTCTACTGCATATTGTTCCCTTCTGCATATTTAGAGTTACTTTCTTTTGACTAGAAAACATCTTTTAGTAATTCTCTTTTTAATTTTTAGCATGAGTATGCTACCAATACATTTTTTCACTTTTGCTGGGCATGATGGCGGCTGTCTATAATCCCAGTGACTTGGGAGGCTGAGGCCAGAGGATGGCAAATTCTAGCCCAGAGGCAGTGTACATAATTTAGCAAGATCCTGCCTCAAAATAAAAAGTGAAAAATGGGGCTGGAGGTGCAGCTCAGTAGCAGAGTGCTTGTAAAGCATGTGTGAGGCCATGTTCAGGCCCCCTTGTTGTTAGTGTGTACTATTGAGTTAGCCTGACTCATAGAAACCCTATGTATGACAGAACGAAACACTCCCCAATTCTGTGCCAGGCCCATGATCTTACTTGTTTCTAAGCCTGTGGTGCATCCACTGTGTCAATTCATCTAGCTGAGGGTCTTGGTTTTTTTCATTGAATTGCCATGTTCCAAAACATTATGTCCTTCTCCAGGAATTGTTCCTTCCTGAACACATGTTGAAAATATGTCAGCTGCAGTCTAGCCATCCTAACTTCCAAGGAGCACTCTGTTTGCACTTCTTCTAGGACAGATCTGTTTGTTCTTTTGACAGTCCATGATATATTCAATGTTTGTCACTAGCACCATAATTCAAAAGCATCATTTCTTCTTTTGTCTCCCTCATTCAATATCCAGCTTTCACAAGCATATTCTGCAACTAAAAATACCATGGCGTGAGTCAGGCGCACCTTCGTCTTCAATATGACATTTTTACTTTTCAACACTTTAAAGAGGTCTTTTGCAACAGCCCATACCCTACTTTAACCTTAGTACCACCAAGTACTGCCAAAAGTTTTCCCCCCACTTTTATTTCTCTGAGATCATCTTTATTTATTCTTTATTTTTAAGGAGTATTTTCTAAGCAAAGACTTCTGGGTGGAATTTATTTTGACTTAAATTTGAAGATATTTCATTGTTCTCTGAATATGTTCATTTCTGTTAAGAAATCAGCTACACATTTTTTTGTTGCTTATTTGAAATGTTTTTTGTCTCTAGTAGTTTTTATGATTTATTATCTTTAGTTTTGCTGTCACAAGTCTATCTAGATGTGGTTTCCTTCACATTTATTTTGTTTGGGATTTTTTGTTGTAAAGCTTCTCAATTCTGTTGCCTAACATCATTGATCAGTTTTGGAAAATCTTGGTCAGTACTTTTCAAATATGGGCTCTTCTCTTTCTCTTTTCTTTGTGGGATTTCAATTATTAATGCTAGATGTTCTTACCACGTGAGATATGTTTCTTAACAGATCTCACAAAATTCTATCATGTCTCTTAAGTTCTGTCTTTTATATATATCTGCTTTCATATTGGTATTTTCTGTTGATTTGCATTACATTTACCAACACTTCTGCTGTATCTAACATGCTATCCTGAGTCCTCACTTATAATTATTGTATACAATAATGACACGCACATGTATTTGTGTGGTAAGTAAGATATGGGAGCACTTCAAAAATTCTGTTAACAATATATGATTATTTTGTTGTTTTCCTATTTGTTGTTTATCTACCTCTAGAATACAAGACTTTTTAAGGCAGGTCCATATTTGTTTTATTCATTGCTGGTATATAGAATAACATCAATGAATATTTTTAGCATAAATTAATTGTATGAAATAACAGGTTTCATTGTGATATTTTCGTACATACATATATTATACTTTGATCATATTCACCCGGCCATTGCTCTTGTTCCCATTCTTTCTACTCCTAATTCTCTTCCTCTTCCCAAATAGTTCCCTTTCTAATTTCATGTCTCTTTTTAAAAAATCTAAATTCTGCATTTGACAGACAACATATCTCATTTGTCTTTCTGAGTCTGGCTTATCTTGCTTAACATGATGTTCTTTAGTTCCATCTATTTTCCTGCAAACAACATTATTTTATTCTTGTTTGTGGTTGACTGATACTCCATTGTGTATAGATACATCACATTTCTTTATCCATTCACTTGCTGATGGGCACCTATGCTGATTCTATAATTTGGCTATCGTGAATAGTGCAGCAATACACAGGGGTACACTGTTTTTGATTCCCTTAGGTATATACCCAGGGGTAGTATAACTGGATCATATGGTAGTTTTAGTTAGAGCTTTTTGAGGAGCCACCATCCTGATTTTGATAGTGGCTAGACTAATTTACATTCCCACCAACTGCTGTTAAGGGTTTCTTTTTCCTGCACCCTTGTCAGCACTTTTTGTTTTTTGTTTTCTTGTTGATAGTCATTCTGACTGGAGTGAGAGATAATCTCAATATAATTTTGATCTTCATTTCCCTGACGACTAAATATGTTGAACAATTTTTCATGTATTTATTTGTACTTCTTTCAGAACTGCTCAGTTCATTTGCCAATTTAGCGATTAGATTATTATGCATTCTTTTTGTGGTGGTGGTGGTACTGGGGGTTCAAACCTAAGGCTTCATGCATGCTTTGCAAGTGCTCCACCACTATTTGCAGCCCCCAACTTCCACCTTTTTTATTTTCTTTTTTTTATCTTGAGACAAGGCCTTGCTAAGTTATGCAGCCTGCTTCTGGCCTTGAACTTGTGATCCTCCTGCCTCTGCCTCCCGAGTTGCTGGGATTACATGCATACACCAACACCCAAGCTGATCGTTTGTTCTTTCAATTTCTTTATATAGTCTGGGTATTAATTCCTGTCAGAGGAGTAGATGGCAAGTCTTTTTTCCTATACTATGTGCTGTATCTTCATTTTGGTAATTATTTCTTTTTCTGTGCAGAAGCCTTTTAATTTGATGCAGTCACATTTGTCAGTTCTTACTATTATTTCCTGGACTATTGTGGTTCTATGTTTTCTTCTAGTAGTTTTCAAATTTCACATCTTACATGGATCAATGTATATGTTTTGGTGAACATTTGCTTAGTACATGAATTTATTATGTTTGTATTTTATATCTACCTTGCATGATTACTATGGTAATAAAAGTAAATTGAACGTAGAAAGCATAGTACTTGGTACATTTGCTTCCCCTCACTTTACTTTTCTGAAGACAATATTTAAGTAGTGTAGTGACATGATGAAAACTTCACTGACATAAAAATAAATTCTCCTATTTTGTAATAGGACACTTAAGAAATGGCTATTAAGTAATTTGCTTGATCTACTGATTAAGCCAGAATCAAACCTCAGGGTTCTTTGCTTAAAGATATATATATATATATATATATAAACATAAGCAGAGAATTGTTTTCTTTAGAGTCTTTTTGTTAAACTAATGCTATCTGCTGGCTCTTTCTCCCTCCTTTTCTTCAAATTTTCCATTTTATTATTTTTCAGACTCTAAGTTGAATCCATAGCATAATCTAAAGTGTTTTTAAAAATACTTATTTTAAATATAATATACACACATGTATATTGTTGTTAGGTGCCTTTGAGTAGGTTCTCACTCATAGTGAAATGAAACACTCCATGATTCTGTGCCAGGCCCAGGATCTTTTTTATGTTTAAACCCTTTGTTGCAGCCACTGTGTCAATTTATCTAGTTGAGGGTCTTCCTTTTTTTCACTGACCTGCCACTCTCCCAAACATGATGCCCTTCTCCAGGGATTGTTCCCCCATGAAAACATGTCAAAAATATGTCAGACACAATCTAGCCATCCTTGCTTCAATTTAGGACTCTGGTTGCACTTCTAGGACAGATCTGTTGGTTCTTTTGGCAGTCTATGGTATATTCAATATTTGTCTCCAGCACCCAAATTCAAAAGCATTGATTCTTTTCCTGTCTCTCTTATCCAGTGTCCAACTTTCATAACCATATCATGTGACTGAAAATACCATGGCATGAGTCAGGCCCACTATTGTCTTCAATGTGGGATCTTTACTTTTCAACACTTTAAAGAGGTCTTTTGCAATGTTCCTTTTGACTTCTTGATTGCTGCTTCCATGGGTGTTGATTGTAGAACCAGGTAAAGCAAAATCTTGGAAAACCTCAATCTTTTCTCCATTTATAATGAAGTTGCTTACTGACCCAATTGTAAGTATTTTTGTTTTGTTGTTGAGGTACAATCCATACTGAAGGCTGTGTTTTAGATCTTCATCGGCTTCAATGAGGAAGTTGTGTCCTCTGTATAATACAGGTGGTTAATGAGACTTCCTCCAATCATAATGCCATGTTCTTCTTCATAAAGTCCAGCTTCTCAGATTATTCGCTCAGCATAGAGCCTGAAGAGATATGGTGAAAGGATATAGCCATGACGCATCCCCTTCCTGATTTTAAACCAAGCAGTATTTCATTGTTCTGTTCAAATGACTGCCTCCTGATCCCTGTACAAATATCTCATGAGTACAATTTAGTCCCCTGATATTCACATTTTTTGCAGTATTATCCATAATTTGTTATGATCCAAATAGTCCACATACCTTTGCATAGTCAATAAGACATAGATAGATGTCTTTCTGGTATTCTCTATTTTTTGGCTAATATCCATCTGACATTATCAATGCTGTCCCTAGTTCCACATCCTCTTCTGAATATGGTTTGATTTTTGGGCAGTTCTCTGTCTATGTACTGCTGCAGTTGCCTTTGAATAATCTTTAGCAAAATTTTAATATCTCTATATATTAATATATCTATATCTATATAGATACAGATATCTACATAGATATCTATAGATATAGATATTAATGATATCATTTGATAGTTTCCATACTCAGTTGGCTCTGTTTTCTTGGGAATAGGCAAAAATATGGATCTCTTCCAGGAAGTTGGCCAGGTAGCTGTTTTCCAAGTCTCTTTGCATAAACAAGTTATCACCTCCAGTACATCTATTTGTTGAAACATCCCTATTGGTATCCCATCAATTCCTGGAGCCTTGTGTTTTGCCAGTTCCCTTAAGGCAGCTTCCACTTCCTTCACTACCATTGGTTCCTGATCATATGCAACCTCTTGAAATAGGTGATCATCCACCAATTCTTTTTGGTATAATGACTCTGTGTATTCTTTCCATCTTCTTTTGATGTTTCCAGTGTTGTTTAATATTTTCCCTATATAATCCTTCACAATTACCACTTGAGGCTTGATTTTTTTCTTCAATTTCTTAAGCTTGAGAAAAACAGAATGTGTTCTTATTTTTTGGTTTTTCTATCTCCAGCTCTTTGCATATATCATTATAATATTGATTTTGTCTTCTCAAGCTTCCCTTCAAAATCTTCTGTTTAGTTTCTTAACTTCATCATGTCTTCCTTTTACTCTAGTTGCTCAATGTTCAAGGACAAATTTCTGAGTCTCTTTTGACACATAATTTGGTCTTTTCTTTTTCTCCTGTCTTTTTAATTTCATCTTTCCTCATGAATGATGTCTTTGATGTTAAAAAATGTATTTGCAATGAAAAGGTCATTGGTATAACAAAATTCTATCATGCTATCTCCAGCATCATTTCTGTCACAAAGGTCATATTTTCCAACTACAAAGCCTTCTTTGTTTCCAACTTTTGCATTCCAGTCACCAGTAATTATTAGTACAACCTGATTGCATATTGGATCTATTTCAGCTTGCAAAAGCATATAAAAATCTTCCCTATTTTCGTTTGTGGACTTAGTGGTAGGTGTGTTAATTTGAATAATAGTCATATTAACTAACCTTCCTAGTAAGCATAAGGGTATTATTTTATCACTGACAGTATTGTACTTCAGGACATATCTTGAGATGTCTTTTTTGATGATGAATACAGTTTCATTTTTCTTTAGTCTGTCATTCCTAGTGTATTAGACCACATGGTTATCTGATTCAGAATGGCCCATGCCAGTCCATTTTAGCTGACTGATGCCTAGAATGTTGATGTTTATGTGCTCCATTTCCCTTTTGATGATTTCTAATTTTCCTAGACTCATACTATGTACATTCTATGTTCCAATCATTAATGGTTGTTTATAGTTGTTGTACTCCATATTGAGTCATGCCAGATCAGCAAATGGAGATCCCTGTGGCTTTACTCCATTTCTGTCATTAAATCTGACTCTACTTTCAGGAGGCAACTCTTCCCCAGTTGTCTTTTGATTGCCTTCCAACCTGGGTTGCTCATTTTCTGGCGATATATCTGATGGTGTTTCTGTGCTATTCATGGGGTTTTAAATGGCTAATTAATTGTTTCTGAGTAGGCTGCCAGTTCCTACTGCCTAGTCTTCTTAGTCTGGAAGCTCAGCTGAAACCTGTCCACCATGGATGACCCTGCTGGTATCTATAATCCCAGTAGCATAGCATTTAGCATCACAGCCACACAAGCCCCCAAAGTACAGCAAACTGACAGACATGTTGGGAAAATCTATCTTCCTTTAATTTCATTTGTAGGAAGTGGAGAAAAAGGCTTGCACAACAGAATATACTGCTTTAAATTATTCTCTAATTACACATGCAAATTTAACATATTGCTCAGTTTGAAGTGCTTTAATCAGGTTGCTTGTTTAAGGATACAGTTTTGGAAATCTTTCACCAGCTTAACACATTTGAAAGAATAAACCAAGTACATACAGATGTAGTATTATCATAAATTTCTCATAATTTCTTGCACTATCTTCTAAGAGTTTCAACTGGTTTAATAATTTTAGTGTAACAATCTCTATGGCAGGTGATTAAGATTGTTATTTATATTCATTTTACAGACAATTAACTGATTTCAGTTAAATTTATATTTACATGAAATTTATTGGCCAAACTGGAAATATCAGTTAGTCAAGCAATTGTTTTTCTTCAACCATCATGCAAATTAATAATTCATCGTTTCCTTGAGTCTTAGAACAACTAGAACTGCTATAAAATCTACTTCTCCCTTTCACATTCATTTCTTTTCCCTTTAAAGAACATTTTACGAATTCTCTTAACACATTAAATAACACAGTTTGGAGAAAAACCACGAATAAGTCTTAAAGCTAATTTACCTTTGTTAATTCCTTCTTTGTTCTCCCTTAAATTACTTTTTATTTAGATCTCTAACGGAATTTTGCCTGTATAGGGTGTTTTTGAGAACTCTAACTATAGGTACAAGATGTAATGTATTTTAGCCTGGGGTCCGATAAACTACATTGAATGCTTTTGCAGTATGAAAATAGTATCTTAAATTATAGACTGAACATGTGGAATTTGTGTAACATGATTTTACATCCACAACGTGTGTTTGTGCATGTTGCTTGACCTGTATCTCTTAAATATTTGGAAGGAGTAAATATGGGTTTAACTGTAAGTGGACTGCTTAATGCTGGTTTATATATAAAATTGAACCTTTTTACCTCTATGGGTGTTTTCATATCTAGTCACTAATATATGCGTCTAGCCTTTCACATTTATCACTCCTTTTCCTGGGCACATCTTAAAAGTTTTGTTGTTGTTTGTTGTTCCCCTTTTCTCTGTCTCTAGAGTTCTGAAGCTCAAACAACTATTCAGATCTGATGTGACTTCATGGTTAGGTCTATGCTTTAATTGTGTTGTTTTCAATTTGTTCCATGATAAATATGACACTCTGGGGTTGTAAATGTCCCAGAGTTGCATTACAGTAAGTGTAGCAAGGGATTGGAATAATGAAGGATAAGAAAAGAAGAAGCTGGGCAACAATTCTCTTTACAACTACAGTATTTCTTATTCTACCAAAAGGGCAATTATGTTGCAATTCATATCCATTTTTCATAGGGGTGTTAACTATCTGGTTCCTCTTTTTTCTCTCTTCTTATTTACATCTGTTACTTCATTATTTTACATTGTTTACATTCCACACTTCATGTTCATTTCCATAACAATCCCATATTTATGGGAGTGCCCAGATCTTACCTGTAGGTCTTCTAAGATAATTACAGTGAAACAGCAGCCAGAGTCCCAGGAAGAATATATTCAGAGTGGAAGTATTCACCCATGAATATCCTTGTCAAGGGTTAGTTGCTGGCTGTGCTTTTGCCTGTCCAGACAGTATTTGAAAGGAGCATAAGGGCTCGAAGTCCAACATATCCTTCCTGGTTAGATAGCCACATTCAGTGTGCTTAGCAATTTGTAAAGTTATCTTAAAGAGAAAGAGCATGTTAAATTGGAAACAGATGGACAGAATGACATGTAGCCCTGGAATTCACAGGGCAATGCACAGAGTCCAGTCAGGTACTTGATGTTCTGACAATCTTGTCTCTACAGGAAAAGAAAACACCTGTAGACCCTAGGTTTGGTGGTGGTTAAGTTCACATTTGGGGCCATTTGCATTCTGGTTTCCTTGACTGGTTTCTCCGTTTCCCTGAATGGACCTTTCCATCTGCAATCTTGCTCATCCATCATTGCCTATCTCTCACCGCCATCCTGTCACCATCTTTTCTCCAGATGCTGGACTTTCTTCATGTTCTCTCCAAATACCAAGCCACGTAGTTACTATTGTGTTTTAAATAAAACATCTCATGTGGAATTTATAGAGGATATATTCACACTTTTGACTATAAAGCTAGTGAAAAGGTAATCTGACATGTGAAAATCAATAGTTTTGATTTCTGTAAACAACTTCTTTAACAGTATTCAGTGTCAGAGAGAATATAAAAACATACGTGGTAAATTATTCCAAAGTATTAAGAAATTAGCATGTTCCTCTAACTTTACTGTTTGCTGTAACTATATTAAAAAGTGGTAATATGAGAAAGTGTAAATGTATTTGGACATTTTCTTAGGCAGTAAATTGTGTGGTGTTTTATAAATAATGATAAGTGGGGAGTCAGGAGGTCTTCTGCTTCATCTTTGTTTTGCATTAACTAGCTCTTTTCATTTTATTTTTGATAAGATGAGAGGATTCACATTATGTTGAATTAAAATCTTGGCTACATTCAAGGGTACACAGGAGCTTCAAATAGGATAAAGAACTTTTGGTAAGTTAATTGGAAAAGGTGAAGCTATGTGAACATTTGGTTTAGATCTGGGTTGGGGAGGTCATTACAAAGGCTGTTTAACCTGCAGAGGGAAGCATCAGCATAGAGGTCAGATATGGAAAGGTGTTAGAATGAGAGTCACTGGAGACTTCCCTGAGGTGTCACAAAAGATAACTCAAGCTTAAAAAAGATAGTGAATGAAATAACCAGGGAAAAATTACAATTCAAACCTGAAGGGTAAAAGAGGAAGTTAGTAACAATAGGGATTCATAAAGTGTATTCAAGTAAACAAAAACTAATCTTTGGAACAAGCAGAATAAGAAGACATTGATAATGATTTTTTTTCAAAGCAACATGTCCTCAAGAGTGTGTGTTTCTCTACATTAGAGTTTGCAACCTCAACACTACTGACAATTTGAACTGAATAATTCTTTGTTGGGAGGGGTGGTCATGGGCGCTGTCAGGTGTTTAACAGCATACTGTCTTTATCTACTAGATGCTGATGCTACTGGAGAGAGTACCAGGGGCTTTCCTTACTCCTGGTGAGTAGTGTTTTCTATGCTGTGTTCTTGGGTCCAACAAATCAAAGAATTTAGTTTGATAAGCCACCCTAGGCATGCAAAATGAAAGCTTTATTTAGAATATTGAGAAAAATAACTGGGAACAGTGAAAGGGAGGAAAAGCGAAAGAACCTCTGATATACAAGCCCTCACTCCCCCACCAGGAAGAGCTAGGGACACCTCACATGTTAACTGACTAAGAGTATAGAAAGTATCTGGGACTCTGCTGGCAGTCCTGATAGGATCCTTCCAGAACTCTGCCTGACTACAGCTATCATTAGGTCTTTCAAACTTGAGGTGCCTTGGTGGCTGGTTGACTCTGCCAGGTCTCTGATTGGCTCCTAAGTTGGTATTGGTGGGCATTTCCTGCCCAGTCCCATAGAAGTATTATTATTATTTTTTTCTAACCAGTGACAGTAGAGAAAGAATAGAAAATAAGGACTGCCACTTTAATTGGAAACCTGGTTCAGGGTTTTTTTTTTTTTCTGCCAGGCCCTGCTCTCTACAACCTTCCATGCCTCTCAAGCCTGCTTTCCTCCCAGTTCCTTTTTCACTGATAACTTCTCCACATGAAAATCAAAAATGTCTCTAGAGATTCCCAAAGTTCCCTTAGTTGAGAACCACTGCTTTAAATGAATACTAATAATTAAAAAAAAAAACCTGAAATACCATACAGCCTAATAATTAAAACTGTCGGCTCTGGAATATGAATTCCAGAGCTAGATTTGAGTCCCAGTTCTGTCACTTTACTCACTGTGGGGCTTGAGAGCAAATTACTCAGTAAGTAAATTACTTTCTAGGCCTCATTTTCTTCATTTGTAAAATGTGACTAACAAGAGTAGATGTCTCCTAGGGTTATTGTGAAGATCAAATGAGATAGCAGATGTGAAGAAGTTAGTGTGGCGCATGCTCTATGACAGCTAATCAATAAATGCTAGAAATTGTTCAATTATTTGATAGTTACAAAAGGACACACAATAGGAGGAGATGAACATGATCATTTCTGAAATTAAACTCTTGGGCCATGGGAATCATGGGAAGCAAGTATCTGCTTCAATCTACAGAAGTCTTTAGAGGCACTGTAGTGTCCAATGAATCAGCCAGCCAGCAAGTATAGTTTGAATGTTCATTAGGTGCCAAGTAGTATTCTAATGTTGGACATATAGACACATGCAAGACAGACAAAGAGTCTGGCATGAAGATCTTACATATTATTGGGAAATACCAGAAGCTAACAGAAGTGACTTAATGTTAGTGTGGTGTAACAGGCATTGTAAGCTCTCCATGAAAGTTCCCCTATTCCCTCTTTCACCATAACAAGGCACACAGCTGCCCAACTACACTAAATTTCTCAATTTTAACACACTAAAAGGTGTGGTTCCCCATGTGTCTGTCAGCTTATCATGCTGTGGGGGCTTGTGTGTTGCTGTGATACTGAAAGCTATGCCACTGGTATCTCAGATACCACTACGGCCATCCATGGTACACAGGTTTTGGCTGAGCTTCTGGACCAAGACAGACTAAGGAGAAGGACCCAACAGCCCACTCCCAAAACAATTAGCTATTGAAAAACCTATGAATAGCAGAGAAGCACTGCCAAATAAAGTGCCAGAAAATGAGGTACCCAGGCTGGAAGGCATTCAAAAGACTACTGGGGAAAAGTTGCCTCCTCCAAGTGGAGTCGACCTTAATGATAGGAATGGAGTAAAGTCCCTGGGACATCTTTGTGCTGATGTGGCACAACTCAAAATGAGAAGAAACATAATGACTGCAACATTGGACTCCAACAAAAAGATTGTGCGCATGGCACAGTGTTGGGTAGTGTTTTGTTCTGCTGTATGTAGAGTCTCTATGAGTCAGGTCTGATTTGATGGCACCCACAACAGCAAATGGTGTAGTGGCCATTTAAGTTTTTTTCAATGGTCCGTGTGTGTGAATGAAGTGTTCCACTTCTAGTCTGACTCATGAAACCTTCCTCATATGATGTCTAATGCTTTTTATTTCTTCTTGTGTGTTGGAAGGCCACAATAATGATAAGAGTGACTAGAGATATCTTAGAAGTCATGGGTTGAAAATAACAGAGCTGGTGTCAGCTTGGGTTCCCAAATGACTGTATAGAGCAAAGCCTCCTGCCTTGACCTATAAGATTTCCCTGGAGTATTCACTGAAGAGACATGAACTCTTACTTCTATATAAGCCATTGTTTTTGGATTTATTTGTTAAGGAATTTTGTTCACTCAGTGAGCACAGGTTTGTGAAGAGTGAACACTTGACCTGAAATCTGACAGAAGGAAAAAGCTGTATGTGCATCAATAAGATTGTTTCTAGAAGGAAGATCAAGTACAAGGAGCTGTCCTGGACAAGTGGCTAGAGAGTATCATTGGAGCCTCTACAATAAAGAGGGTTCATGCTATTCTACTCCCGTTTCCATCCTATGGCCATACAGTACAAATGACAATAGGGTATAATGCAAATATTGCTCCTAGATTGGCCTGTTTCATTAAGCATTCCATGACAACTGGGTGGCCTTCTTTCTCTTTTCTCAGAGAAAAAAAATTGGCTCAATTCTATCCAAACTGTTTTTGGAAATCTGGCAGTTCAATTATCATATACATCCATCACATAGTTCTTATGTGTTGTACAGCTGAGAAATTCAGCTGAATTTGACTTGAGTAAAGACCAAATCTGAAATTATTTGGTATATATTAATGAGAGTCTTTCCTGCTTCACCAGACATAGATCAAAAAAATGTACTTGCAAGTTTCTCTGACAAAACAACTAACAGTACAAATTCTGGAGAGGGCTTCAGAGTCCTGTGAGTTATATGTGGGTAGGTCTCCATGAAACTTTACTTGATGCTTCGTGTCTGGCAGTAGAATCTCTAGTATGTTCTGAGATGTATTTTTAAAATACATATACCTGCTATAGTCTGGATCTGAAACATCCCCCCAAAACCACGTGTTGAAGGCTGGTCATGTGCTTATGGTACTACTGGGAGAGAGTGGAACCTTTAAGAGGTGGGGACTAATAGAAGGAAATGAGGTGGTGAGGGGTATGTCCTTGAAAAGAACCCTTGCTCCTTCCTGTCTCTCTTTGCTTTCTGGCTGTCATATTGAGCAGATATCCTTTGCTCAGTACTCTCACTATGATGTACTGTGCCACAATAGGCCTAAAGCAATGGGGCCCAGAGACCAAGGAAAGAAACCTCTGAGATGATGAGCCAAAATAAATGTGCTTCCTTATTAAGTTGATTATCTAAGATATTTTACTATCTTCATGCAAAGTTGACTAACACAATGCCTGTTTTCAAATTACCTGAAGTTCTCAAGAAGATAGATAAATTCCTCATACTGTTAATATTCTTTGTATTAGGAAAACTCATTTGTTATCAGTACAATAATATTAACTCCATAAAATGACTCTTTATGTAAAGAAAGGGCTACTTTTTGGAGATAACTGATATTTTCTCATTTATTATTTAACAAAAATTATATGGAAGTGCTTCATTACATTTAATATTAGGCTGACTGTACATAGATTAGGTAAACTTGAAACAAATTGTAAAGCAACATTACTATGTGCTGGCTTCTAAAATCTAGTGTAATTCTTCCTTCAGATTCCATCTGACTCAGCATGAACCCTTTGGTGTGCCCATCTCAAAAGCAAAGATTCATTCTCCCATTACCATATAAATCAAAAGGATTATCATAAAAAGATCAGTGAACTTGGGTTGGAAGGCTCAAATATCTGAAATGGAAAATGAAACAAGTTTAGTCTATAAGATTTAGAAGAATTGGAGATGTGCTTCTTTTCAAAAGACTAGTTTATTCATCTTTGAACAATTCATCTTTTGTTTCTGATTTCCATCTCTCTGAAAATGGTACCAATTTTTACCTAGTTGCTTAAATGCAAACCCAAGAGTTATCTTTGATTATTTTTCATTCCTTGCTCTTTATTTCCAATTAATCATTTTAGTCCAATAGAGACTACCTTTAAAGTACGTCTTAAATCCACCTTCTCATTTCTGTTTCCATTATTAATCATTATCATGTTATTGACCTATCAAAACAGATTTCATTGATTTCTATTCCTGTTCCTCTTAATTCCCTATTCACACAGTAACATGAATTAGATTTTAAAATGATAAAAACAGTCCAGATACTTTCCTGTTTAAAATCTTCCAATGGTTTTCTTATTATGTTGTTGTTGTTGTTGTTAGGTGCCTTCGAGTCATGTCCAACTCATAGCAACCCTCATAGCCTTTCAATCAGCCTTTCAATGGCTGATTGTTTTGGGATTGCCTTGGGAGTGGATTGCCATGTCCTTCCCCCATTTTGGTGGTGCTGGAAGTCGAACTTGGGATCTTAGAGACCGCACAGTGGCACTCTATCAACTGAGCTAAATACCTGCCTTTTCTTATTATACTTAAATAAAACCCAAATGTCTTGCCCTGGTGTAAAAATACCACCTTTTCTAGTCCTTGCTCAACCTTCCTAATTTGTCTTGTGTGATTCTTCCCTTATTTCTTACTCTACATCCACAGTGCCTGCAGCTATAGCCCTGTGGCATCCGATCCCGTCAGATCTCAGAAGCTAAGCAGGGTCAGGCCTGGTTAGTACCTGGATAGGAAACCGCCTGGGAACACCAGAAGCTGTAGGCTGGGAGAAGGACCTGGCAACCCCCTCCCAAAAAATCAATCTGCCATTGAAAACCCTATGAACAGCAGAGACGCACTGACAATAGTGTTTCCCTTTGTTGTACACAGGGTTGCTATGAGTCGGATACTGACTCGAAGGCACCTAACAACAACAACAACAACATCCACGTTGAACAGATCAAATGTATTCCCATTTCAGTACTCTTAACTGTCCTTTTTGAATGCAATATTTTGGCTTGTGATCTTTGCATGGTTACCTCATTCTATTCACTCCTGTGTTATTTGTGCCTAGGACCCACTCCTATTACATGATAGGTGTGGAATAAATATTTGTTGAAAGAGAAACAATGGAAAAAACAAATTCCTGATGACATGTGGTCATATGGACTGATGACATGTGGACTTTTAGGGGATGCAACTTTTCCTTTTGAATTTTATTACATGGTATTGGGATCTACTGATGCCTTTGAGAAGAATCACACAAACATTTCCTTTCAAAATGGTTCTGTCTGTGGATTGCATTTTTAGTTTTTATATCTTCTGCCTATTTTTATGGCATATTCTAAAGAAGCACTGACCCTTCAAATGGAAGTATTCAATAAGAGCAAATTAACTATATGAGATCAAAATGGTCTTATTTCCTCTTCCATATATCTCTCCTTTGTGGACATGGTATTCTTAGTAAGATTGAAGATGAATATTTGATAGAGGATTGGGTCCCAGGATGCTTTTCACTCACTAAATCTTTCATATCTAATTCTAGAGCTTCTAGAAGTTATTTTCTAGTTATTACACACGTCTCATCCACTGGTATCTTCTAAACCAGTTTAACTTGTCATTCTAACTTACCTATATTTTAAAAATTCCTTTAGTTGCTAGAGGATATTTGGTGCTGTGGCTCAGAATAAGTCCATATTTTAATTTCTGTGTAATGTTAAAAATGGCAGTGCCAATGTACCAGTGTAATGGCATTTGCCAGGATATCTGAAAGGTCAAAAGTAAATTCTTCCAAGTAAGTTATAAAATGAAACAGAAAAAAGGTTAAAACATCCCTTAAGTTTGCAAGTAATATTAATGCAGATGTATACTGTGAAAGCATGAATAGAACAAATTGTATTTCTTCCTTCAGACTTTGGCTTACCTTAATATATCTACTTCTGTATCTCAGAGAGGAAGCATACTTTCTTTCAATATCTTCTCAAACTAAACCAGATCAATGGTTGGCATTAGGTGGATGTCATTGACTGAAGCTTTACTGGGTTTTGATTCTGATAATTTCGCTAAAGTGTATGAAGAGTATATATAGGCATTCAGTTTAATGGCATGTTTTGGAACATTAAATTTTAAACCCTGTTTAAGTAGGTGATCATGTCAAACTCTCTTAGGTAAATTCCAGAGGAACTTCTGACATCAAAGGAAAAAGATTCAGCTCATTCTTAATAGGAATATAGGTTTGTTTTCTGCAGACTCTAGTATTACTTTTTGGGGTTTACAAATGGTCTCCCCCAATAAAGTACCTTGGATGATGTAATGCTAAGTTTATTTTTAAGCCTGAAGCCATAGCACTGCGGCATCTGATTCCATCAAATATTGGAAGCTAAGCAGGGTCGGGCCTGGTTATTACTTGGGACACCACCTGGGAACACCAAATACTGTAAGTTTGGGAGAAGGACCCAGCAACCCACTCTCAAAAATCAATCTGCCATTGAAAAACCATATGAATAACAGAGAAGCACTTACAATAGCGTTTTGCCTGTTGTACATAGGTTTGCTATGAGTTGGATATATACACATATATAAAATATAACATAATGAACTTTATATATATTATATAGTGAACTTTATATATTTACATATATATAAGTTTATTTTGGGATATATATATATCTGGAAATGATTTGAATGTAACATTTTAAAGTTGAAATTAATAGATATACTTATTTGAAAAGATAGCAGAAGCATTCTTGTAAATGCTTAAGATAAACTGACTTTTGAAAAGTCTGAGAATGCTCCATTTTCTTATGTCTATGGTCTATGCAAAGATGCCTGCAAATTTTGCTCCTTGTGTGTAGATGAGATGGCAATATATTTTATCCACAATAACTAAACTAAGTAACTCAAGATTGTTAAAATGTGGGTACATCTGAGCTATGAGAAAGTGATGAAGACAGTTAAATGAGGATTCCTTGCTTGTTCTCTCAACAAATCATCATCTCAGTTGAATGCCTCCCTTTTTTTCTAGCCCTGGCAATTAAAGTGATGGTTCAGTTCTACTGAATTTTAAACAAGAGGTGAAAATTAGGTATCTTAAAAGAAAGGGAAAAAGCTGTTTTTTTAAAAACAAAGGAATAATATTTTTAACAAAACCACTAAACTTCCCTTCACATTTCTGCAGCCTCTGAGACACAGTATCAATTACTGTCAACATTATTTATGTAGAAAATTGCATTGATAGAACATAATCGGTTCTGCAATACAGTCTCACAATGAAGCAAAATAGCCCATCCAGTATACTCAATACCATAATTAGCCAGAAGGCCAGATTTGCTGTAAAAAATCAGGAAGTTACTCCAAAACATATTTTGGAAATGAAATTAGTGTGTGACAGAAGGAAGTTTTTAAGTTTAACATGATGATCAGATTCTAATAATATTTTCACATTGGTTAAGAAATGCAGGAACAGCAAAGAATGTTTTTGGAATGCTGTTTTTCTGTCACCACTTGGGGATTAGAAAGTCTTAGTTTCAAGGGGGTGGAGTCAAGATGGCGGAAAGATAACACACGCCGTCTGTCCCAGAGTAACGGGAAGCCTCACTTAGGGGTTTGGAACTCACATTGAAGATAGAAACAGTGATAATTTAAATTGGGAGATAGAGGATGAAACTGGACTAACACTGAAATCGAGGATTTGGCTTTGGAGGAGCTACACAGAAGGCAATAGTGGGACCGCCGCCATTTCACCATCATGCAGATGGCAGATAGAATCCTGGAGACTCGGAGACTCGGAGGGGACTTTGCGCATGCACATGGAAGGGGGCCGGACCCAACACAGAGTGCAACCTTGGCAGCACACTCTCTCCCTGCCTGTGGGACACAAACTACAAATTTCTGGTGAGTCAATTTGAGGTGGCACACAGAATCGCCATCCCTAGCAGCTGCAGAGGGAATGGGGAAACCAGTGCCAGTGTACGCTTCTAGAGCTGAGAGGCGGCTCCCTCCCTCCTGTTGTGGCGGGACAGTTGTGCAGACGTGATCTCCACAGACATATGGGCACACATACACCTGGATCCCAGACACACCAGAGGTGATTCGAAGTCATCCCACTGCACTGTGGAGAAATCTGGGGTTTGTGGATGCGACTGAGCCCCACGCGGACAGAGTGCTCCTTTTTGGCAGAGCCTAGTGGCACAATTAGTCACAATCAGAGCAGTTTCATGTGCGATCACTGTGCACAGACAGACCTGCTGTAGATTCCCTCTGGGGCGGTTGGATATCATCCTGCCCACAAGAGGATATGGTCCTCCCAAGTGGTCTCCCAAGTGGGTGGAAAGCCCTGCAATAAAAAAATCCATGATAGCAGTCATATTCCCTCCATGCTGTAGGTTTTGGGGCAGAAATCTCTGATTTGGGGAATTGGTGCCTGAACTACATAGGACAGGGAGAACTCCAGGGAGGCTCCCACAGGTTCCACTGCCTCTCGAACAATACAATAGACACAGAGTATTTCATGGAACAGTCTCTTTGGGCACTGTCTCCCACTTAAATTCAGGACATTGTGGGGCAGTCCACATTATCTACCCAATTGGCAAGCCTAAGCCAGACTGCTCCTGCGTATTATGTGAAAACCACTGCCACCCTGAGTTCTATAGGGAGCACTGCTTCCTGCAGTATCGACTTCACCTGGTGGAACTGGGTGTCCATAGCCATAGTTCAGATTCCACCTGCAAGAACATACAAGGGTTTTTTTTTTTTTTTTTCTGTACGGGGGGTTTGAACCCAAGGTCTTGCACCTGCTTACTTTGTGGGTGCTAGACTGCTGCGCTATGCCCCCAGCCCATATGTTTTGCTTTTTGAAACAGGGTCTCACTGGGTTGTGTAGATCTCAGGCTTGGGATCCTCCTGCCTCCACCCCTCCCCCCAAGCCACTGGGATTCCAGGCGTGCACCACCGCATCTGACTACAAGTGTTTTTATATGTAGGTGGGAGCATGTAGGCGTGAGGTTTTTTCTTTTCTTTTTTCTTTTCTTTTCTTTTTTTTTTTTTATACGGGGGATTGAAGCCAGGGTCTTGCATCTGCTTGCTTTATAGGTGCTGGATGGCCCCACTGCACCCCAGGCTCATATTTTTTGCTTTTTGAGACAGGGTCTCACTGGGTTGTGCAGGACTTGGACTTGCAATCCTCCTGCCTCCCACCCCCAAGCCACTGGGATTGTAGGCATGCACCACCGCACCCTAGTACAAGTGTTTTTATATGTGTGTGGGAGCATGTACGCATGAGATTTTTTTCTTTTTTCTCTTTTTCTTTCCTATTTTTCTTCCTTTCTCTTTTACTCCCTTCCATTTTTCTATTCTCCTTCTCTTTTTCTTAAACTATATATGTGTCTTTGTTTTAATTATTTTACCCTTAAGTCTTAACCTTAATATTAATTTTGACAGTAATTTCTATTAGCCTCTGTCCTCTACCTCCTCTTTCCCCCTCTTCTGTCACCAGATCCCCCCCCTTTCTCAACCCACAGAAGAGAAACAAAATCTATCGCCTCCCAAGTACCAAGCCCCTTTGGAGTTGGGCTGGTGGACTAAAGAGAGAACCACACAGACCAAAAAGCTGAGAACATACCCAGTTTATAAGCTCTAATAAGCACCAGTGATTCAGCACCACATAATCTCAAAGGAATAACAGAGGGAGAAGTCCTGCCCACTCAGGAGAGACAAATTCTATTTCCCGGACCATATTATGGGCAAACAAAGTAAACCTACAAAAACCACAAAGGGGCAGGATGGATCTGAAGGCTCCACAGATCAAAGCCCCTCGACAAATAACTCCAAGGACTCTCAATTTTCAGAGATCTCTGATTTGGAATTCAGAGTCATGGTTATAAACATGCTAAGAGAAATTAAAACAAATACCACAAGCACACTAGAGATCCTTGAAAGGAAGTTTTCTCACTTGGAAGCTGTTCTTTCATCCCAATTAGAAATGATAAGGAAAAACCAAGCCATTCTTCTTGATATTCAATCTAAGTTATTTGAGTTGAACTCGGATAAAGAATCCCTTTCATCAAGACTGGATGAATCTGAGTTGAGGATTTCCGATTCTGAGGATGCCATAAATGAACTTAAATATAATCAGTTAGAAATGGAATCAATGATAAAGGTTTTAAAGGAAGATTTCCAGGAGAACTCAGATAGAATGAAAAAATGAAATTTAAGAATTCAGGGCATTCCTGAAGGAGAAGAAAGATCCACTGGAGGCCTTCAAAACCTAGTAAATGATATCCTCAAGGAAAACTTCCCAAAGATAGCACAGGAGATGGATATATACACCACTGAGACAAAGTCAGCCTTTGAAGGCTGACTTAAGTAGATCATCCTCGAGACATATCATTGCTCACATGCTGTCATTAGAGACCAGGGAAGCTATCCTGCAAGTAGCAAGACAGAAACCCCTTATTACTTATAAAGCAAAACCTATTAAAATTACTGCAGACTTCTCCATATCATCATTGAAAGCTAGAAAGGAATGGACACAGTTGATTCAAATACTAAAAAACAATCTCCAGCCTAGATTAATATATGCAGCAAAATTATCTTTGATAATAGAGGAGAAATATAAGACATTTAATGACATTCAAGCTTTTAAACAATATGCAACCACCAAACCTGCACTGGAGAGGATTGTAAATCAATTACCACACCAAGGACAGTTAAGACAACCGTACAAAGGAATTCAAAGAACTGGCTAGCTGAGATGAGTGTAATCCAAGAAAGGACCAAAGCAACATGATTCATAAATCAGTAACAGGTAATGATTGGATACATAACAATAAATGCTACTTAGTAATCTCTATTAATGTAAATGGTCTTAACTTGCCAATTAAGAGACAGAGGCTGGCTAACTGATGAAAAAACACAAACCATCAATATGTGGTATTCAAGAAACTCATCTAACCCACAAAGACTGGAATAAACTGAGAGTTAAGGGCTGGAAAAATGTATACCTAGCGGGGGGAGGGGGGGACAAAAGAAAGCAGGTGTTGCAATTCTAATTTCAGATAGATTAAATTTCATTCCAAAACTAATTAGAAGAGACAAAGGAGGACATTACATTTTAATACAAGGAACAATCGATCAAGAATCCATAACGCACCTAAATATTTATGCTCCAAACATAGGGGCACCTAGCTTTATAAGACAAACCTTATGGAATATAAAGAACTTTATTGGACCAGAATTAATAATAATGGGAGATTTCAATACCCCACTTTTATCAAGAGAAAGGTCATTAAAACAAAAAATCAACAGAGAAATGTCAAATCTAATCTCCACCCTAAATCAGTGGGATCTCACAGATATATACAGAATATTTCATCCACACAATGAGGAATACATTCTTTTCAGCTCGACATGGTATGTTTTCTAAGATAGATCATATGCTAGTCCATAAGAAATCCCTCAACAAATACAAAAAACTACAAATTATCCCCTGTTCCTTATCAGATCATATTAGGATAAAATTGGAGCTCAAGAGCATGAATAATTCCAGAAAATTTACAAACTCATGGAGACTGAATAAAACACTACTGAATGACCAATGGATCATTCATGAAATCAAATTAGAATTTAAAAAATTCATACAATCAAATGATGATGAAAACACATCATACCAAAACATATGGGATACAGCAAAGGCAGTTTTAAGAGGGAAATTTACAGCATTAATTACCTTCATCAATAAAATACAGAAGAGCCAAATAAATGACCTAATGACATAGTTTGCAACACTAGAAATCCAGCAAAAAACCAATCCTAAATGGAACACACAAAGGGAAATTATAAAAATAAAGGGAGAAATATCTCAATTAGAATCTAAAGAGATAATTCAAAAAATTAATAAGAATAAGAGCTGGTTCTTTGAAAAGATCAATAAAATAGACACCCCTCTGGCCAACCTCATCAGAAAGAAAAAGGAAAAATCTAACATAGTACAGATTATGAAAGATAACGGATCCATAACCATGGACTTCGACTTCAATGAAATACATAAAATTGTCATGGATTACTACGAGAGACTGTATTCCCAAAAATATGAAAATGCAAAAGAAATGGACAAATTTATTAACACGTATGACCTACCAAAATTAACCCCAGAAGATGTAACTGACTTAAACAAGCCCACTACATATACAGAAATAGAAAAGGTTATTAAAAGCTCCCAACAAAGAAGAGCCAAGGTCCTGATGGATTCACGGCAGAATTTTACCAAACTTTTAAAGAAGATATAATACCTGTCTTTCTCAAATTATTCCAAAGAATACAAAAGGAGGGAACACTCCCAAATTCATTCTATGAACCTATCATCACCCTGATACCTAAACCAGAAAAAGATTCATCTAAGATAGAGAATTATAGACCAATCTCCCTTATGAATCTAGATGCAAAAATATTTAATAAAATTCTGGCAAACAGAATCCATCAGCATATGTAAAAGATTATTCACCATGACCAAGTGGGATTTATACCACAGATGCAAGGCTGGTTTAACATATGGAAATCAATTAATGTAATACAACATATCAAGAAACTGGCAAACAAACACCACATGATCATCTCAATTGATGCTGAAAAGGGCTTTGACAAAGTGCAACACCTTTTCATGATAAAAACACTGGAGAAGATAGGTATAACAGGCAAATACCTTAATTTCATAAAAGCCATTTATGACAAACCTACAGCCAACATTATAGTAAACGGAGAAAAACTGAAACTATTTCCTCTTAGATCGGGAACAAGACAAGGATGTCCTCTCTCCTATTCTATTCAACATAGTAATAGGACATAGAAGTCCTGGCCAGGGCAATCAGACAAGAGAAAGAAATCAAAGGGATACAGATTGGCAAGGAAGAGGTCAAATTATCCTTATTTGCAGATGATATGATCTTATACCTGAAAGACCCCAAAAGCTCAACCTGAAAACTGTTACAACTAATTAACTCCTTCATCAAAGTTGCAGGCAACAAAATTAACACACAAAAATCAATAGCTTTTCTTTACACCAATTCCAAACAGGAAGAGAAGGATATTTCAGGAAAAATAGCCCACCAGAAAATTAAATACCTTGGAATCAATCGAACAAAAGACCCTTCAGAACTCTACAAGGAAAATTTCAAAACATTAAAGAAAGAAATAGCAGAGGACACTGAAAAATGGAAAGACCTTCCCTGCTCCTGGATAGGGAGAATTAATATAAAATAGCTACCCTGCCAAAAGCAAATTATAGATTTAATGCAACACCCATTAAAATTCCACTGACTGCCTTTACAGAAATAGAAAAAAATGATCCAAAAATTCATATGGAGCCACAAAAGACCACGTATAGCCAAAACACTCTTAAGCTGCAAAACGAGTACAGGTAAAATCACAATTCCTGACCTCAAGCTATATTACAGAGCAGTGGTTGCAAAAACAGCTTGTTACTGGCACAAAAATAGGCCTGAAGACATCTGGAGCAGAATAGAAGATGCAGAAATACCTCAACACACCTATAGCCACCTAATTTTTGACAAAGGAGCAAAGCAAGTAAACTGGAAAAAGGACAGCCTTTTCAACAAACGGTGCTGGGAAACATGGTCATCCGCATGCAGAAAAATGAAAGCTGACCCACATCTCTCAGCATACACAAGAGTTAACTCAAAATGGATAAAAGATCTCAACATAAAACCAGAAACTTTAAAACTTATAGAAGGCAAGATAGGCAATTCACTCCATCATATAGACATAGGAAGTATTTCCTTAATAGGACTCCAATTGCTCAAGAAGTTGCAACAAGAATAGGTAAATGGGATTACATGAAATTAAAAAGCTTTTGCACAGCATAAGAAACAATTAACAGAGTCAAGGAAGCCCCCACGGAATGGGAAAAATCTTCACATTTTATACATCAGATAAAGGTCTAATTACTAGAATTTATAAAGAACTCAAGAAAAAATCTCCCAGAAAAACAAATAACCCAATACACAAATGGGCAAAGGAACTGAGTAGACAGTTCTCAAATGAAGAGCTCTGTAAAGCCATGAAACACATGAAAAAATGCTCAATATCCCTCGCCACTAGGGAAATGCAAATCAAAACAACTCTGAGATTTCACCTTATACCAGTAAGAATGGCCAAGATCAATAAAACAAATAACAACAAATGCTGACGAGGTTGTGGGGAAAAGGGAACACTTTTACATTGTTGGTGGAGCTATAAATTGGTCCAACCACTGTGGAAATCAATATGGAAGTATTTTAAAAACTAAAAATAGATCTACCGTATGACCCATCTATAACAATATTGGGAATTTACCCAAAGGGAGATGGGTTATCATACCACAGAGACACCTGCATCTCCATGTTCAATGCAGCACTTTTCACAATAGCAAGGATATGGAATCAACAAAAGTGCCCATCAACAGAAGAATGGATAAAAAAACTATGGTACATATGCACAATGGAATACTATTCAGCAACCAAGAAATATGAAATAAGGACATTCGCAGCAAAATGGATGGAATTAAAGAAAATTATTTAAGTGAACGAACACAAGCTCAGAAAGAGAAACACCACATGTTCTCACTCATATGTGGGAGCTGAATCAAAATTATAAGAAGGAAAAATCCTATTCAAAGGTCAGATCAAAATAAAAGGGGGAAAAAGATAATAATGGTGTCAACATAAATGGTCTAGAAAATGCATGCAATTATTCTGACAAGATAAAAACAAAGTTCACTGCAGGAAAAGTTTCTATCTTAAACAGAACTGGAATCCAAGGACATATAGAAAAATATCACCAAGCACAATATAGAGAAGACTTAGATGGGGAGGGTCAGGTGGGGGGAAGCGCACGGGAGGGTAAGGGGGAACCTATATGAATAATGTACATCAAAATGCATATATGGAAATGTCACAATGAAAACCATGTCAGAATGAATCACATTAAGGTGTACATTAAAAATTTCCAATAATAAAAAAAAGAAAGTCTTACTTTCTCTAATATCCAATGGTCAGTGACCCAGAGCACCGGAAACTGGATATTGTGCCTTGCAACAAACAGCCTGGAGGATGCTCCTTCAAAACTAGTCAGGAGCCATGTTCATATCCCTGATCAGTAACACAGTATATAATTATAACGATAATATTTCCTCAGTAGAGGAATAAAATCTGTCTATGTAATGTTTGTGTAATTATTCACAGGAAGATTTTCAAACACACATAAAACATAGATGTAGATGGATAGGCTTAAGCAAACATTTATTATTCAGAATTACATATATATGTTTCTTTTTTTCTTTTCTCTTTTTTCCCTCCCTCCTTCCTTCCTTCCTTTCCTTCTCCCCTGCCTGCCTTCCTTTCTTCCTCCTTTCTTCTTTCTTTCCTTTTCTTCTTCTTTCTTTCTCTCTCTCTTTCTTTGTCTTTCTTTCTTTCTCCTTCCCTCCTTCCTTCTTTCTCCTTATTTCTTTCTCTCTTTTTCTTTCTTTCTTTCTTTCTCTTTCCCTCCTCCTTTCTTTTCTCTCTCTCTCTTTCTTTCTTTCTTTCTTTCTTTCTGTCTTTCTTTCTTTCTTTCTTTCTTCTCTCTCTCTCTTTTTCTTCTTTCATCATGAACTCACCATCCTCCTGACTCTGCCCCTCTAGTGCTTGAATTACAAACCTGTGCCACCATACTTGGCTTGTGTGTATTTTTTATATTACATTTTATTATCCTTTCTACTTGGTATATTTCTGTGAAATATGAAAGTCATCAATTTTTTTCTTATAAAAATGGGATAATATATTCAAGTAAAAACAAATTTTTAGAGAATCCTAATTGGAACATAAGTTTATCTATATTTATATTTTCTTATCTCCATGGAAAAAAGATGAATATTAAATTTGAGCATTAGTAAAGAGTATAATTCTCATGGTTACATTCTTAAGCTAGCCCAGTGGAATGGGGATGCAACCCGCATTTAAAATATTTTGGAATTATAATTGTATTGAGTTATATTAGTCAACATCACAGAAACCTAAATCTTGATCCAGTTTCTGCCATTATAGAGGACAGTTATCTGCTACCTTTCTCCCACTTTGTTTAAAATATTTATCTTCTATGATTTCACTGCTCAAATATAGGCTTTCCTGACCACTGAAGGTTACAACTAAAATAAAAATAATCTTTTATTTTTCCCTCTGTCATGGGCCATTTAAAGCTCCCTCCAATAATGCTGGGCATGATGTCGCACATCTGTAATCCCAGTTCCTGAGAAGCTGAGGCAGGAGTATGGTGAGTTTGAAGCCAGCCTGGGCTACAAAATGAGACCCTGTCTCAAAACAACAACAACAACAATGTCCCGTCTTCAAAATACCCCAAAAAATTCCTCTGCTATATTCTCAGACAGCTCTCCCCTACTTTTCAGAATGCTCAAACACTAAATCCCAACCACCTGGAAACAGCATAATTTCAATAAAGGTAAAAAACATTTGTTGTTTTCCCCAAAAGTAAAATGGCCTTTATTTTAACCAATTCTTTCTTGCATTCTTCTTTCTATTTGAGAGATTATTCACAGAAATTATTGGCCAAATGTAGGGGAAAGGACTAATATTTATTGATTATTTGCTACACATTAGACATTTCACATAAAATTGCAGTTCATTATTTCAATGATCCTGTAAGAGGAAACCCAGAAATTTCAAATTATTGCAAAACTTAATGAATAATTCACCTGATTTGCTAACTTGATAAGTCAGATTGACTCTAAAACCCATAATATGACTAGTATAAGTCCCATAGCTTATAAAAGAAAAAAAATCATTGATGGTTGAAAACACACATTTATTACAATTGAGAAACACATATCCTGATGTTGAGTTTATATGTACAGTCTGAAAATGACTTAAAAATTGACTTGCAGGTTTGTTACTGAAACATATAGAACAATTTCTAACCTCTTGTTTTCATTATCATTCCCCTATGGAAACTTTTTAGACCTTTCTTCCCCTGATTGCTCCTCCTTTCCCATGAAAGTTTAATAGCAAAAATATAGTTTATATCCTTTTATGTACTATGATTCTTTGGGGGGCCACAAAGCATTTTAATAAGAATTTTTACTCCTTTGGGGGGAATATTGCTCCCATGGAGACTGCATGATATAGGACCATTGCAAGATTATCTCACTCCCACTCATTCCCACCCCATTACTAGTTATTTAGAGGAAGAGGTAGAATAGAGAAAGCACAACTTTGAACTTGTATAAATTCTGCCTGAATTCTGGCTTTATCATTTATTCCTATGAGAATAAGGGCAAATGACATTACCTCTCTGAAGCCCAGTTTACTCTTCAGGAAAATGGAATTCTACTTCCCAACTCACAAGTTGCTGTGCAGGTGAAAAAGAGATGATATCTTTAGAGTGCCTGACCTGAGCCTGCACAGTTCACAAAAAGTGTCATTTCTTTTTCTTCTCTTCTATGGAGCTATCACTAGACTATATATTTCATGGGGATATTTGTAAGAGCATAAGACTAAACTTTTATAAACTTGAGATCTGGTACAAACTCTGAGCTGCCTAGATATGTAGTTTTCTCTCTCTAAAATGAGTGAGCTCATTTCTTAATTTTATTGCAGCCTTTCTAGTCTGTGCTTTTGTAATATCTTACTAGGCATGACAGAATTAATCACATTTTGAAATTTTGTTGGCACTTTTTATCTCAGTACCCTGAATTTTATAATGTGTTTTCCTCATTAATACTCTCCTTATAGGGTCTAAATATTAAGAGTTAAGAAGGGCCAGGGATGTTGTTCAGTGATGGAGTGCTTGCCTAGTGTGCAAGGCCCTGGGTTTGATCACAGGTACTAAAAACAAGTATAGAAACAAAACCTCAAAATAAATAAAGTCCTTAGCGTATATAAAACAATTTAAAAAGTAGAGATTTGCTTTAAACCAGTGTGGTGACACACAACTGTAATCCTAGCATTTAGGAGGCAGAAGCAGCAGACTTGTGGGTTTGAGGACAGCCTGGTCTCCATAGTGAGAAAATGTTTTTTGTTTTTAAAAAAGAAAGAACCACATATGGCCATGGGTTGTATAGTTGGCCCCAAAAGAGATGTTTTACTTGGACTGGAAACTATATACTGTTAGGTAGGACCTGTTACAAAATGGCACCTTCCTATAAGGTAGTGCCACCTTCTATCCATTATGCCCCAGTCCTCAAAAAAGCCAACCAAAAAAGCCTGCCAAAACCTAGCTCAAAATCTAACCCATCCTGGCAACAGATGATTACTTCCTTTTCCCTATTCCAGCCTATCATAACCCTCCACACACCTGGTTCCTACCTATCTTGATGTGACATGTCAATCACCCCTTCCCTCTCCTACCTAGAACCCATAAAAGCCTTGCCCCTTGCTCTCCCAGTTCCTGCTCTCTCCTTTGTTAGAGACAGCCTCAGCAGCTTCTTGGCAATAAAAGCCTATTAGAGTTTATGGGTTTTCACCTTCTTATCTGACATATACCCTAGTGATTTACTCAGGATTATTTTTCTAGAAACATAGATGAAAGAAGTTTAGCTATATTTCTAATCCTACTTTGTTTCCAGCTATTATAAAATGGAAACACAAATATTAAGTTGTTGTTGTTAGGTGCTGTTGAGTCAGTGTCTGACTCACAGCAACTCTACATACAACAGGCAAAACAATATTATTAGTTATTCTCTGCTATTCATAGGGTTTTCAATGGCTGATTGTTTTTTGGGGGAGTGGGTTGCCTGGTTCTTCTCCCAAGCCTACAACACCTAATGTTCCCAGGTGGTCTCCCATCCAAGTACCAACCAGGCTTGACTCTGCTTAGCTACTGAGATATGGGATTGGATGCCACAGTAGTATAGCTGCAGGCAAATATTAGGTAATTAGTGCTTATTTTAAAGAATAAAAACCAATTAGCAAGTAAATGATTTCTGTGTTCCCAAGTGTTAGCATCAGCCAGGATTTATTGTGCAGTAGAAAAAGTCAGAACTTGGAAAAGCAAACAGTCTAATCATTGGGAGTGGTTATTCTCCTGTTGTTATTAGGTATCATTGAGTTGAGTCTGACTCAAAGTGAGCCTATGTACTCTCCCCAGCATTGAAACACTCTCCAACATTGTGTCATGTCCGGCACTATGTCAGTGCTTCTCTGCTATTCATAGGGTTTTCATTGGCTCTTTGTTTTGGGAGTGGCTTACTGGGTCCTTCTCCTATTTTTGAGGGGATTGGAGTCAAACCCATTGCCTCAGAGAGCACAGAGCAAAACTCTACCAATGAGCTAAACCCCAGCCCTAATTACTCTCCTAGGGAACATTAAAGAACTTGTGTAGGTGGGATATCAAAGGAGAAATGAGATAGTTTTAAGCTCCTTTTGGATTCTAAGCATTATATTCTATGTACAGTGGTACTTTGGCAGTGATACTGCTCCATGCTGGAACATTTCAGTTCTCAATCAGTATTTTCAGAGAATGCTGGTTTGGCTGGACCTCTTGCTTGGCATTTGACCACCAAACTAAAACCTATGTGAGACACCATGCTTACTTGTGACATTTTTAGGTGAAAAAAAGGGGAAAGACTCACTTTGCATGAAAATTTAAAGCAGTAAAGACCTATCCTGTGTTCATGATTTCATTCTTTTAAGCTATGTATACATATGTATGCCATATAGTCATCACGGCACCCAAGAACTTTCTAGCACTAAAAGTGAAGGAAAGAGGAAAACAGTAGGGACAACAATTGAATTTTAAAAGAAATTATTGCTAAATGTATGTGTGTCCAAATTAGCCATTCAGTATGAAGTTGGAACCAATAAGTACATTTACCTTATTTCTTATGGGAAAAAAGTGCTTGGAACTTGAACTGATCAGTGTTAGGGGCAAACAATGGATAGCAAACCAAAAGTAACTCACGAGGCTTGTTGTTGTTGTTAGGTGCCATTAAATTTGTATCCAACTCATAGTGACCCTACATACAACAGGCAAAACACTATTGTCAATGTTTCTTTGCTGTTCATAGGGTTTTCAATGGTGGATTGATTTTGGGGAGGGGGTTGTGGGGTCCTTCTCCCAAGCCTACAGCACCTGGTGTTCGCAGGTGGTCTCCCATCCAAGTACTAACCAGGTCCTACCCTGCTTAGCTTCCAAGATCTGATGGGCTTGGATGCCACAGGGCTATGGCTGAGGCTTAGGTATAGGCTAATTAGCATTTATTTTATTTCCCCTGGGTACAGGAGGGCAGGAGGCTGAGGCTAAAATGTGTCAGCAACCTATGGCTGCAGAGGGCAGGCTTTTATAGATGATAGCAGAAGCAGATGGGACAGCAATCTCTGGAACTGATTTATCAGGCTCTCTCTCCTGTTCTCAAGGTCTCTGGTCTTTCTGATTGCCTCCATCTCTCTGCTTATCTTATCCCATGTTCAGGGTATGGGTTGTGCTACAAGTTCTGAGAAACTTCCTGACTGCTGGTGCATTGTTGCTTTGGGAGATGTAGTACCTTCCTGAGTGATTAGCAGATCAGCCTGTAAACATTTTCTTAGGGGTCCTCCTCACAGACATGAGTTCAATGGAACCCTTATAATGGGCACTCCATCAGTCTTACAGAATGAATTATGATTGAGTGATGAGGTACCATTGCATATACAGTATTTGTGTTTTTATTTGGAAATGTTTCAAACAAAATGCCTAAAGAACACTCTAACAAGAATTCATTCATTGTAGTTGGTTCTCCAAAGGAAATTTAACATTAGTTGAAATCTCTCACGTGCATTTTCCTAATGGCAAACCCCTTTGTATTAGCTTTTGCATCACTGTAACAAAAGTAGCTGACCTCTAAGGAAGGAAAGGATTATTTTTCTCACAGTTTCAGAAAAATTCATTCCATAACAGGGGGAAGACATGGCTGAAGAGCTTAGTCCATGGAGTAGAAACCTGTACTGGAGGTACCAATTATCATGAAAGACAGGGGCAGAGAGAGTCAAGCCCGAACGAGAGGCTCAGTGACCTTCAAAGACACACCACCAGTGATCCTCTACTTCCACCAGTCCCAGTCCCTAAAGTTCCACAGCCTTTGAAAACAGTGCCACTCACTGGGAAACAAGCATTCAAACATGAGCCTTAATGGGGCATTTTATATTCAAACCATAACACTCCACCCCTGGTCCCCAAGGGCCCATAGCCATCTCTTAATGGAAAATGCACTTAGTCCAACTCCAAGGGTCCTCATAGTCTTGTTATTAGGTGCCATAAAGTTGGGTCTGACTCATAGGGACTCTAAGTACAACTAAGTGAAACATTATTACCCAATTCTGTCCCTGGCCCATGATCTTTTTCATGTTTAAGCCCTTTGTTACAGCCACTGTGTCAATTCATCTAGTTGAGGGTCTTCCTTTTTTTTTTATTGACCTGCCACTCTCCCAAACATGATGCCCTTCTCCAGGGATTGGTCCCTCCTGACAACATATCTGAAATATGTCAGACATAGTCTAGCCATGCTTGCTTCCAATCAGTACTCTGGTTGCACTTCTTGTAGGATGTATTTCTTGGTTCTTTTGGCAGTCCAGGGTATATTCAATATTCAACTCCAGACCCTAATTGAAAAACATCAATTCTTCTCCTGTCTCCCTTATTCAATGTCCATCTTTTACAACCATATGGTGCAAATGAAAATACCATGGCATGAGTCAGGAGCACGTTTGTCTTCAATGTGACATCTTTAATTCTCAACACTTTAAATAGGTCTTTTGCAAACAGCCAGTCCATTTTAACACACTGATGCCTAGAATGTCAATGTTTATGTGCTCCATTTTCCTTTTGATGATTTCTAATTTTCTTAGGGACTGGGATTTAGCTCAGTTGGTAGAGCGCTGCTCTGCAGTCTCTGAGGTCCCGAGTTCAATTCCCAACACCGCAAAAAATGGGAGAAGGACCTGGCAATCCGCTCCCAAGGCAATCCCGAAACAGTCAGCCACTGAAAACCCTATGAAGGTCGCTATGAGTCGCATACCAACTCGACGGCACCTAACAACAACAACAACAACGACAATTTTCCTAGACTTATATTACCTACAGTCCATGCTCCAATTATTAAGGGATGTTTACAGTTGTTCCTTCTCATTTTTAAAATATGCCACATCAACCAATGGAGGTTGCTGGGACTTTACTCTATTTCTCTCATTAAGGTAGACTCTTCTTTGAGGAGGGAACTCTTCCCCAATCATCTTTTGAGTACCTTCCAACCTGGGGAGTTCATTTTCTGGTGCTATATCTGACAGTATTTCTCTGCTATTCATAGGGTTTTAATGGTAATCATTCAGAGTGGGTTACCAGGTCATGCTCTTAGTCTGGTAGCTCAGGTGAAACCTGTCCACCATGAGTGACCCTACTTGTATCTGTAATACTGGTAGCATATCTTTCAGCATCACAGCAACATGCAAGCCTCACAGTACAGAAAATTGACAGACACATGGGGGCTCATAGTCTTAACAGTCCCAGTTTGCTCAAAAGTCCAAGTCCAAAGTCTGTACTGAGATACAATGCAATCTTTTAGTTGTGAGGCCCAGCAAAAAAAAAAAGTTATATACTTTTTTTGTGTGTGTGTGATACTGGGGTTGAACCCAGGGTCTTGTGCTTGCATGCTTTGCAAGTGCTGTACCACTGAGCTGCACCCCCAGCCCAGTGTTTTACTTTTTGAGACAGGGTCTCACTAAATTATGTGACTGCCTCTGGTCTTGAACTTGTGATCCTCCTGCCTTGGCTGCCCAAGTCACTGGGATTACAGGCATGTGCCAAGATACCCGGTGCAAGTTATATACTTCTAATGTATGATGTTCAATGAATAGACATTGCCATTCTATAAGAAAGGAAGAGGAACATAGGAAGAAATGATTGGAGCAAACAAGACCAAAGCCCAGCAAGACAAACAAATCCTGCAGATCCATGTCTGGCACCTGATGAATAAGGCGGACTCTTCTGGGGTCCAAAAGGCTTAGGAAGCCCAACCCATATGCCCTTGCTCTTTGTAGGCCACATGGCCTCTTCCTTGGGCTGGTTCCACTCATTGTCATCCACTTTCCTCAGTGGATATTCCATATTCCTGGCCTCTCCAACATTCTGAGTTCTCCAATGCAGCTTAGAGTTCATTCTCAAATCTTCATGTGCTGCCTTTTGGGGGGTCTCAGCATGGAATCTGACCATGGTACACATTGCCTGGCCTCTGAGGCCTTTTTATGAAACATCATTGCAAGCCTCCATGACACCATAACTTTTACATTCTGCATTCCTGCAAAACCAGCACCACATGAATAACATCAAGGTCTCCTGCCAATTCAAGTGGTATCTGCGCTCCTATGGACCATGGCTGCAGTGGTCTCTGTGTTCCAGGCAGCTGAACCTGGGAAAAAAGTTCCTTCTGTGGCACTTTGAGACAAGGATGACATGGGGATGCTATCTTTTTAAAGGCCTGAACAACTAAGTGATTCCTTGTCTCAAAAATAAATAAATAAATAAATAAATTAATTAATTAAAATAAATAAATAAAAAATAAAAATAAAGAGCTGGGAGTGAAGCCTAATGGTAGGGCACCTGCCTAGCATATGTAAAGCCCTGGTCTAGTACTGAAAAAATATAAGTAGTTTGCAGGACTCTGTTGTGGTTACTTTAAAATAACTTAAATAATGAGTGGTAGTTACTTTAGGAACTTGGAAAGTCATTAGGATGGTAAGATCCAGGGCCTCAGATCATACCCCAGAAGCCACTGTCTTTACATGAGCTAAATTTTATTTATAAGTAAGGTTATTCTTTCCATGAAACATTTACAAGGAGAAACGAAAGCAATAAAAGTATAGTGATGTTGAGGTATAAGAAAAGACACATTTCTGACATGAGTTCATGTTGTATTAAAGATGATGGAATTCACTTTTTTGGAAAATAGATGTGTTTAGTGTGGAATAAATAAATTGGGAAATCTGGAGATTGATCAAATTTAGTGTTTCTTTTTCTGTATTTTCATGATACTTCATACAGATTACAACCCAACCATTTATCACACTATGCAATATTGTCATTATTTATACATCTGTCTACTTCATAAGTGTCCTCAGTGGAAGATTATGGATGCTACTAATCTGCTTATTGTTATTTCCTAAAATATTGTGATGCACATAGTAGGTCCTCAGTAAATTTATATTGAATGAATTTTTTTTAAATGAGAAAAATTGTGCATATTTCCACTAGGCATAGGCATCTCTAGTTTCTGTGTCTTTTAACAGAGCATGATAGCTGGCTGGCTTTGGAAATCTAATTGCCTCCTGGTCCAAGACTGTGGGAGTGCACTTGAACATATGTGTGGCAATAACCTCTTGCTGTTATCACACAATACACTATCACCCCAAGAACATTACATTATTGCTGATTTTCTTTCTTTCTCTCTCATTCTTTCTTCTCTTTCTCTTTCTTTTTACTACCTTGATGCATTCTAGGAGGTTCTGGAGAATCAACTGTGTATCTAATCTAACACGAATTTAGGGGGAGACATGGGTTAGAATAATTTTTTCCTGAGCAGAGGGAGAATTTGTTGGCAAGCCCACAGGAAAATATTCCATTTATCAAATGGTCCTACTTGCAAATGAAATCCATATTTGTTATTTATTATTTCTTTAGAACAAACTATGTATTTAATGCTATAGAAGGAGAAGAATAAGAAGCTGCCTAAACCAAAACAAACCACAGGGGTCTACATGGCCCATGCTTAGGGTTTAAAGATCCACACCAGGCACAATATGAAATTTGTATATGACAAGATTGAAAAAGTGATTGCATATCAGAAGGATTAAAGTCTCAGAATTTTAAAAAATGATTACAGAGAACTTACACAAGACATTTTGACTGGAAATCTTAGTCAGAATGAAAAATTTTCAGGAGGAATATTTAAAGAGGAAAGAAATAGTGAAATGATGGATCTGATTCTAGGGTAGGTGCAAGTGCTTACCCATGTGAAGAGGTTATTGGTAAGAAAACAACTAACTGGAGCAAAGAGAAGAAATTCTTACCTATAGGCTAATTTTAGATGTCAGCACAGTATATTTCTTAGTGCAAATATTCATTTTTTATTGGAAATTTTTAATGTACAACTTAATGTGTTTCATTCTGACATGTATTTCATTGTGACATTTCCATATATGCGTTTCATTGTACATTGCATAGATAACTTCCCCCTTACCCTATTGTGCACCTCCTCCCCCCCTCCCACCCTCTCACCAATGGCCTCCCTTCTCCTTGCATGTCTTTTTGTGGGAATATTTTTCTATACCCTTGCATCCCAATTATGATTTAAGTCCAAACTTTTTTCTGTAGTGATCTATCTTTTTACATTGTCAGCAGTATAACATGAATAATCTTTCCCATTTGCATTATTGCCATCCTTTGGTATTGTTGGTATTATTATAATAATTTCCCAAACAATTAAAGTTGGGCTGTTTACTTTGAGGTCGATCTCTTTCTCATTCCTTGGTCCTCCTTTTCCCTCTTCCCCCTACCATCTTCTCCCATCATGGCTTCCTTTTGGGGACTTATCATAATTTCTAATATCCATAGGAAGAAATGTGATAAAATAGCAGCATAAATGAATGAGTAGACAAAATCTAGAAAGAAAAATGTCTTTTAAGACTTTATGCTTACTTGATTGAAGACTTTATGTTTACTTGATTGAAATGCAATGACAGAATGTGCAAGAGGTTCCAGACAAAGAACAGAAGATTTGGATTAGACCTACAAAAAGCTAATGATTTTTCTCTGAAACAACAGGACATTGGAAACCATTTTCTAGGAATGTCAGGCTTCAGGAGGCTTAGAGTGAGAAATGCACACCTGAAATTACTTCCAAATACATAGCTGAGACAATAGATTTAGAGGTTGAATCATACATTTTCCTTGTCAGCTTTTATAGGTTGGAAGCAAAGGCTACAGTCAGATTAGCTGAAAAATTGTGCAAAACCAAGAGTACAACTTAGGACCATCAGCTCAATTGCCTTACCATATGATGGCCATCTCTGCTTTCCTCACTCAGGAGTTCAGCATTGCAGAGTGCTCTCACACTTCACACTCTGAGCCCAAAGTTTCTCTCTTTGATATCTTACTGATTTATGGTTTTCCTCCCAATTTTGTAATATCCATTAAAATTGCTGCTTATTCAAACACAAGACACACTCAGCCCCTAGCTCACATTTCTGTTCAATGGGTCACTGCAGCTTTGTAGAACACTGACCTGATATTGTCACTATGGTTCAATATTTTAATGCTACTTCCTCGGACTACTCTAGGTTGCTAGACTCTGACCTGCTCTGCCTTTGTTATTGTGGTTGTTAGGTGCTGTGGAGTTGGGTCTGACTCATAGTGACCCTATGTACAACAGATGAAACACTATTGGACACTGCCATGCCTGACACTATCGTCAGTGCTTCTCTGCTATTCATAGGGTTTTCAATTGATTACTTTTTGGGTGTGGGCTTCCATGTCCTTCTCCCAAACTCTGTTTTTATAACTCTGAGTTAATCCTGTGGTCTGTTCCTCCCTGCCCTCCTCTGCTTGTGCTGGACATGGAGTTATACCATTTCTCCTGACCCTTTACTACCATCAAGTTCCCCACTGTAACATTCTTTCTCTCTTTCACTACAGGAGATTCTACTTTATTTTCTAGAAATTTGTGTCTCCTAGAGTGAAACTTCAAATCTAATATCTCCTACATGACTTTTCTTCCCAATTGTCTCTTTTCCCTTCAGTTTAAAGAAAAGTTGCTTTACTTCTATAAACCTGTCCATGTTCCAAAAACTGTCTCATCATTCTACAGTTGCCATTTTCCGTAATTATTACACCTCTCTTCAGTGATTCCAAATTTTCTTTCCTCTACTGTATGAGTTAGTATTCAATCAGATAAGGAGAAGAGCTAAGATGTAATTTCTTTTGGTTTTTAACCTTATGCAACTATTCAAGCTGGTTAGGTTGAGTGGTCTCTGTAAGGGTCTTGTTGTCTTGTATGAAACTAGAGCTTGAATGTCACAATGTAGACAGCTGGAAAGGGAAGATTCAGTAAGGTGGAGAGAGTAAGAACAAGCTGAGAAACAGAAGTACAAGCTGGAATCCCTAAGGAGAGCCCAGAACCTGTTGAAGTTTTTCTTTACCTCTAGTCTTGGTGGCATGAATGTCCTACAGAAGTTGGGCACCTTCATCACAGAGTTAATTATATTCTTGGCCTGGCTGTCAGAGCAGCTGAAGGAGTTCCGGGGGAAGGTGAAGAAGCTGCAGGCTTGGCTTCTGGCTCATGTCATCTGATAAGTGATAGGTATGAGCCACAAAACAGCAGCTGCTTCATTTCTGTCACCCATATTTCCCTTTAATAATCTCTCCTGTAGTCTACTTTAAATACATCCAGGAAAGGGTATTCTGGGAAATGCAGTTTCCCTGAAGTATGGTATATTACAAAGCCACTACAATGTGCTCTTTGCCAACTTGCACACACATGCTAATATATCAGACCTGGAATCTCTATAGCATCAATAAATTCCTTCTGACTTTATAGGTCTTCCTCTTTGATCCCATACACCTAAGACGCATTTCCACACACTTGGGTTTCTGTTAATATATGTTGGAAAAATCATGCAATTATTTTGGTGTATATTGCAGTGCCATGGAGCATATTTTGTAAATAATACAGTTAGTCTTGCTGGGACTTGATTCTGGTTATAAATCTAGTAGCAAGGAGAGGTGGTGGGATAGGTCCTGAGGAAAGAATCAGTAAAGTCTTGGAGTGCAAAAGTAAGAGGGTTAAATTTCTTAAGTAAGGAGGGAAGGAAACAGAGAGGAGAGTAGAGAGAGAGAGAGGGAAAGGGAGGGGGAGGGGGCGAGGAAGAGGAGGGAGAGAAGAATGAAAAGAGGACTTGGCAAAATTTAGGGTTCAACTTGTAACTTCCTAGATTAGGAATTCAATTTGCATTGTAATTCACCCAAACACAGGATTAGAATTTGGTTTGGTTTATCAGAAACCTCTTATAACCTACTTATAAGAAAGAAGGGTTTCTTACAGGAGAGACGTAGAAACTTGCACCTACCATCCAGTCCTCAAACTAGGGATTTAAAGCCCTAGGTTCATCATTCCCCACCTTTGCCAAGTTCTTGGAATAGTTAGAAAGACCTTGATTATGCTTCATGTTTTTATGAAAATGTTCAAAGGCAGCAATTTGCAGCATTTGCATCTTTAAGCCTTTGATTACAGATGACTGTTTGTGAAAATATGATTTCAGTAAGTTTTTCCACTACTTGGTCATGCACTACCAGCTTGTCATGCACTACCAGTTTCCCTCTTACAAACAGAAAAAGAGTAACAATCAGATTGTAGAATCAAGTACACAAACCCCAGAAACATCTGGAGAATTTAAGCTTATGATTCTGTCCTCACTCTTGGTATGAAATTTTCTTCCAGTCAAGGTTCAGTCACAGAAAGATAACTACTAGTTTTGCTCTTTCAGTCACCCCTCTCTCATGTTTATGCCTACACGTAGTTGTAATTTTAGTTACAGTTAAAAGCATTTTACCATAAACTACTGCGAGTTTTGTGCTAGCACTTTCTGCAAGGATCTTGCTATTGAGTCTGATGCTTGGGTTTGAAATCCACAGGGAAAGCACTTAGGAGGAGGTGAATGTAAAGTAGAGGGAAATCAAACTAAGCTAGACCCCTGAAGTGTGAGATAGACTTCTTGAGGATGGATGGAAATCTATCGGTTCTTACTGCCTCTGCTCCAGTGGTATGTGTCCTGAAAAAGCAGAGTCCTTCATTGGGAACTGAACACATACATTTGGTCCAGGTAACACAGAAGCTGAAAGAGGATTCCAGGGGGTGGGCCAATCACAGGCCTGCCTACTTCACACCAGTGTGAGTGAGCATGATTGGTTAAGTGACAACATGTGCTAGTTACACCTGGCTGTTGTTTTATGTCAGTGCTCCAAATCTTCTGTAGGACTCTTTCCTGTGGCCCATTCTCAATGGAGACATACAAAAAAGTGGATTCTGGGAAATGTAATTCAAATTAGGAAGCCACTGAATCTACTTTCAGACTTTAATAGCTCACTCATGTATTTATGAACAATGCCAATGCAACATATTTTGGTCTTTTCTTTCTAGCACTTTCTCCTACCCCTCTCTCTTTCTTCCTTTATTTCTCTCTGTCTCTGTCTCTGTCTCTGTCTCTCTCCCTGTTGTTGGATGTCTTGCCTTAGCTATACTTTTGCCAAGCAATTTGGCAGCTACTTGACTATTCTCTTGAAATATTTCTGTGGATATATTAGACAAGTAATCTAAGCTTTCCTCTTCTAGGATGCTGACATATTTGACATTGGTGACCAAAACTTCCACTTCTAGTGGATTTCTTGAAAACAATCTCAGTGGTTTTCTTAAATCTTTGGCCATATTCTTCTTGGTTCCTTTTTTTCCCTCTTATTTTAACTTTGACTATTTCCTAATATTGAATTCATGGCCTGAACTTTCTTATTATAATTTAAAAGCATTCATCAATTCTCAAAATTTTGATTATATTTCATTCTTAGTGATCTTACATATTTAAATTTATGATCATCCTTTTATTTGACTTTCTAATCATCTCCTGTATATAACCAATTGAAAATTTGTCCTGAGCTCAGATTTGGCACCGTTAACTCCAATTAGGGTATGAGCTCCACAGTGGATGTTTTTATTGATGATTGCATGTCTGTAATAGATATTCTATAAATATTCATTGCCCAGCAGATTGTTGTACAAATTCAACAAGTGTAGAACTTAGCATACTATTTCTTTCAGTAGCCAACCTTAACTTTCTAAGTCTTTCTTCGTCACCCATATTTTTCCAGCTACACATGCTTATAAATGAGGTCATTTTTGACATCCAAGAACGAATTACTAATAACTGGAAAAAAACAGATACCAGAGGAGATATCCTTTATCCACATTAGATAAAAAAATATGAGGAAGTGTAGTCTAGGAAGTTTTGGGTGTTTTTTTCTTTCCCTACTCTCAGTAAGGAGGTTCACCAAGTAGCCTTTTGTGGAAGGCACTGTGGTGCTTTAGTTTAGTTCACAGATTCTACTTCCAGACTTAGTTCAAAACTCAGACCTACCATTTACTGTTGCATTGATCTTGGGCAATTTCATCAAGTCTTTTGTGCCTCAATTTTCTTGTCTATTAAATGAAAGCGATAATAATTGTGCCTAATTCACAAAGCTCCTGTGAGGATAAAGTGAGTTAACTATTATAAAGCCACTAGAATAATGTCTGGCTCAGGGTATCATAAACATGTTATTATTTTGTAATTCTAAGAGAATAAAATCCCTAGAAATAAAATTAAAATATAATATGTGTCACAGAAGCATTGGCTTTAAATTTCTTTGATGAAATGCCATTTCATTGATTTTCCTATCACAATTTAAAAAATAATTATGTATAATACAATATCCCTCAATTCAGCATGCATTATTATTCTTGTGAAGGCTTTCCTAATTCAAACATTTTAAATTACTCTTTAAAACTGGGCCTTCCTATTCTTTTTTAAAATTATCATAAGGACATGTAACATGAGATTTAGCCTCAAGTTATTAAATGTGCATTATAGTTGACTAGATGTAGAATATTATATCCAGGATCCTATCGGCCTTTCCATTCTTTAAACAATTCTTGCTTGTAAGAACATTTTTGTGTACACATATGTACAGATGCATATGTTGTTGTTTGGTGCTGTCAAGTCAGTGGTCTGACTCATAGCAACCTTAGGTATAATAGGCAAAGCACTATTGTCAGTGCTTCTCTGCTCTTCATAGGGTTTTCAATGGTGAATTGATTTTCAGGAGTGTGTTGCTGGGCCTGTCTCCCAAGCCTACAGCACCTGGTATTCCCAGGTGGTCTCCCATCCAAGTAATAACCAGGTCCGACCCTGCTTAGCTTCTGATGGGCTCAAATGCCACAGTGGTATGGTTGCAGGCCAAATGTATATAGATCACATATATTTATGTATACATTAATGGTGTTGGTGTGTATATGTGTGATACATGTCTATCTAAAAAAATGTTACTAGTTATGCCTTCCAGTCAGACCTAATGCTTATACACATGTAAAATGAAATTCTATTTATTTTACCACTGGAAATCATGTAGATAAAAATGTTTCCACCCTAAATCTTTGCATACATAACACATTTAAAGCAAATACTTATTAGCTTTGAAGGAAGGAAGAAAACTCTGGTCATTTTGTAATAATTTTACATTTACTTTTACTACAAGAACACCTTGTTTAGACCCTATATCACATTTGAATTTTGTGTGTCTAAATATCAAATGAACTCAACTTGGAATCTCATTAAGCGAAGGATACAAATCAACTTTGAAGATATTCCTTGTGGTTTAAGGATTTTATGACACATGGCAACACACTTCCTCGTTTGACAGCAGTTTATGATATTTATGCCATTGTTATGTGAATTATGTGGTTGCTGGAAAATGGTAGGCATATTTTGTTTATCCTGATTGGTGGCCAGGGAAGCCAAGACTGTTCTACTAATCCAAGTAAATGCATAGATGTAAATTTTTGCCATGATTTTTTTTTTAAAAATTTAGTTTTATAACCACAAGATGATAATAGTAATTAGTTATTCCAGGATGTGCATTTCAAGATTACTGCCTGGGGTAGTGGAAGTCCTATGATGACATTTGGCTAAGAACCATATGTAATCCCTCAGGAATGTTCTGCATCTTACATGGGTATACGTAGGGAAGCAATTGCTGCATCTTGAAATGTAGATTTTCTTATATGAACCATAAATACAGTCTTATCTCAAACAAAACCAAGACAACAACAAAAAAGTGTTTTAACTATATTTTAGTTGGTACTCTGTTTTTTGAGGAATGTTGTACATGAGCAGTATTTTGGTGAGAAACTTTCCTTGGCATATAATAGGATAGACATAACTGGATGTGAAACCATTGCTTATTCAACACTCCCCAAATGGTTTCAATTTTAAAAAACATTTTATAGAGTTTTTCATCAATAAGGAAGATACACTCAATACAGTGCACACCTGACACCTTGTCTGTGCTCTGTAAATGATAACTTTCTTTTCTGGTTACTGTGTCTTTAGTCTTTATGAGTTAGTGTATTCTTCAAATATGACACGTCCAATAGGACTGTAGTCATTTTTCTGCTCCTTCTTACATTTAATTCTGTTCCCCAGTATTTAGTTATTTCCCGCTTCTTCCCTTTTGCCTGAAATCCTTCTCCCTCAACCCAAATAGCTCTTTTGTTTGTTTGTTTTATTTTTTGAGATAAGGTCTCCCTTTATAGTCTAGGTTAGCCTTGACTTTGTGATCCTCCTGCCTCTGCCTCCTACATGCTGGGATTATAGGTACGTGCCACCATGCCCAGCTCCAAATAGCTCTTAATTGTATTGTTTCCACTGAGCTATTCCAAGGTGAAGTTATTTTTTCTTATCTTCTAACAAATAATAATGTCTAGACTGGCAAACATATTCTGTTTTTAATTCCATGGACTTCACATGTGAAGTGTTCTCTATAATCATTAATATTGAAGCCTCTGCTGTCCTCTTACTAAATTTTTTTTTCCCAAATCATTTACCATTCTTCCTTATTTTCCTTCATGGCTTTATTTCCTACTGAAGGCATTTTGATGAGATGTATCAAACATTGACTAACTTGGTGATTACTACTTTCTATTTGCCTTTCTTCCATCTTTCTTTATTTTAACAAATAAGGAATGAATAGGTTGGGGAATGAAAATACTCGTAGAATTTTCTTGATGCACTTGTTTTGTCTAATAGTGGTATGTACCCAGCTACTTGATCATTCCTTAGGTCAGAAAGTTTCTCAAAGGAAAATCATTTTGTAATATGTCCTGTAGTTAAGGGAAGTCACATCCTCTACCAGAGTTAGATTGTGAGGTAGATGATGACCATGTCTGATTCATTGTTGTATTTCATTTCCAGTTCACAGCCTTGTATATTGTAGGCATCCCGCAAAGGGGATAAATGAGTAAGTTGGTGAATTTATTCTGTTCTGGGGCATTATAATGACTGCCAAACTATTTCTACTAAATAAATAATAAATGAGGTTGATTCTACTCTGTGTCTCCTGATCAAGGAAGAATTGCATACTTTCTACATAAAAGATATATCTCTCATTTTTTACTCAATGGAAATTACTAAAATGTCTACATGGTTCACAGCATTGTGCAGTAAAGTAAAATTGTCTTTAACTTAGAGTTGATATCCTGGATACCAGATGAAGAAAATGTAGAAATGTCTCTACAAATCAGACCAATTAGATCTGTCTTTGGCAATCTAAACATTAAACTTGGAAAATATGTGACTAACTGCTAAAGAATGAGAGTTGGGTTGAACATCCTAGCCAGGATTTGATTTTTCTTGAAGTGGTTACTAAGTTTGAATAAAAAAGACTATAGGACAGCTAGAACTAACTTTGAATTTAATTTAAAACCAGCATATGATGAACTATACTGCCAGGTATTGCAATGGAAGTGGTTATTTTTTCCCCCCTCAGAAAGCATTTATTTATATAGGACATCTTCCAATCATGTGGGATTATTTAGATAGGTTTTGTAGAAATATACCATTGTTGTTGTTGTTGTTAGGTGCTGTCTAGTCAGTATCCGACTCATAGTGACCCTCATAGGGTTTTCAATGGCTGACTGTTTCGGGATTGCCTTGGGAGTGGATTGCCAGGCCCTTCTCCCATTTCTGCTGTGCTGAGAATTGAACTTGGGTCCTCAGAGACTGCAGTGCAGCACTCTACCAACTGAGCTAAATCCCAGCCTAGAAATATACCATAGCTATTTTTTAATCAATGAATTTCCTTGTATTTTGCTTGTGAATCATTGATGACAGCATATAGAATTGTTAGTGTTAGGTTTCTCTAATTCTGAAATTGCCCAGAATACAAACTTCTTTAATTTAGTGAATTGAAGGAAGAAAATGCATGTTTTCATCTCCAGTAGGCTTTAATGTGAATCTTAAGCCACATTCAGTTTATAATCCTTGAATGTCATTCTATAGACTTCATTTTATGAGTAAATAAAATCCTTGTATGTACCCCTACAAAGATGTCCTACTAATTAAATAGTACCTCATGAGAAGAATAGAGTGCTATTTACTTAAATGATAATATATTGGTATTCAATGGTAATTTTTCTAGTTTATAAACTCTTCTCCCTAATTTTAAGCAGTGTTAATTTCTTTAATATCTTGGGGAAGACGTGTCAATGATTTAATTATAGCATCTCATCAGATCTAACTTGCAACCAGGATCCTGGATTTACAATGGCACAATACCAAGTGTAGTTTATGTGAATAGCACCCAGTTTCATATAGAATACCATGAGAAAGGTACCCTTGACCTTGCAGAGGGAAAATGTTCTAAGCAATAAAGCCACATCAAGAATGTTTTATGAGGAGCATACAGTGATCAGTGATACATTTATGATATGTTTTGTGACCCACTTTCTAGGAAAACTTAAGCTGAAATACTTTTTAACTAAAAATATTATTTTTATTTTAAAAAATTAATCTTTTGAGGAAATGGCAATCTGTTCTTCAAAGCTTACAGGTAGGCCCAGTTTCTGAAAGTGGGCATTTTTCTGAGTCCCCCAGTCTCTTGTTCTTGTATCTGATTTAACCCAAACAAGGACATCTCTTTTCATATCTGAACATCTCTGAATAAGAAAATGTCATTATTAATATTCATGTGGGGCTATGTAAACTGATGAGGAAATGAGTGAAAGAGGATAGAAATGAACCATGGTTTTCCAGCCCCAGAGTCTCCTGAGTGTGAAGTAAAGAGCAGAGGAGAGGGGTCACAGCCGAGAAGCTGATTACAAGGCTGGGATGGATCACCCTGTAGGCAGGAAATGATGAAGCTGGCTGCATCCCAACAGGGAAACAAAACAGGAGAAAATTGATACTGGTGCTGATGCTGGAAAGGGGTAGAAAGCAAAGCAGCTGGAAAGAGAGAAAGGAACAGACTCCCTCTCCGATAGGAAATTGCAGGCGTATTTCATTTCAGCAGTAGATCCTGAAACATTGGTTATCATTACCATCAGCTTATAAGAAGTTCAGAAGTTAACCATTCTGGAAAAAATACATATTTTTTAAAAAGCATGGGAGTATTTGATACTCAGAAAGGAGACTGAATCTGCCCAGGGACCTGGGGGTAGATGCAGAAACAAAGGTAGATCAGATGCTCGTGTTTTAGTGAATGGAGAAAATTGCATAAAGAAGCTTTAAAAAAACATATTTTGAAAACACTTCAGCATTTCCTGAATGAGTACACATATTGAATTGTTTACTTCCAACTTTGCTAATTATTAAAAGAAAATTGAATTAGAAGATTATGTCCAAAGTCATCACATTCAGGCAAAATGGAATTTGATTACAACATAGGGAATGATCACACTTTATTGTATTTGCACATGAAAACATCTCTGTGGTATAAAGTCAGGCAGAACTAATCTCTGGTTTTAAATATCTAGGTAGTCTTCATTTTACTCCGTGGGGGAGGGGACAGTGATGGTGAGAAAGCAGGAGAGAGGAGAGAGGCTCTGAGAGGTTGAGAACACTGTGCTTCTCAGGCTGGGGGCTTCTTTACATGGACAAATTCAGATGGGGAAATTCATCCAGCACTATACTTGACTTGCATTTTTGGGTGTGTGTTCTCTCTCTCTCTCTCTCTCTCTCTCTCTCTCTCTCTCTCTCTTTCTTTCTGTCCTTCTTTCTTTATCTCTTCCTTCCTTCTTTTCTCCTACCTACCTACCTTCCTTCCTTCCTTCCTTCCTTCCTTCCTTCCTTTCTTCCTCCGTCCCTTCCTCCCTGCCTTCCAACAACTCTAGAGAGGAAAGATTTGGGAATAAATGACTTGGAAAAATGATTTCAAAAGTTTGTCATTGTTAGGTGCTGTTGAGTCGGGTCATACTCATCGCAGCCCTGTGCATGACAGAACAAAACACATCCTGACACTGCCATGCCTGGCACTATGTAGTGCTTCTCTGCTATTCATAGGGTTTTAAATGGCTGATTGTTTCGGGATTGCTTCAGGAGTTGATTGCCATGTCCTTCTTCCATTTTTGTGGTGCTGGGTTCAAGCCCAGAGCTTCAGAGAGTGCAGAGCAGTGCTCTACTAACTGAGATAAACCCCATCCCTCAAAATGTTTAAGATATGTGTAATAATAATGTGGGATCCAGAAGTTATTCACATCAACAATCTCTTGGAAGGTGACATTGTTTGTCCCTAGATTTCATCAACACTAAAGCAGCAGTTTCATGTAAGCAAATATTTTTTTTTAAAAGAAATGACTTAATGATTCCCAAGTCAATCCAAAATTGACTATACACATCTTGTTTTGTTTTAATAAAGGTACCTTCTGACAACCTTTGAAAAGTCACTTTGGCTATGTGAACAATTCAGCCAAAATTATGGAACTAGTTTATCACTTTGATAAACTAGCTGCCTTTCATTAGCTTTAAAATTTCAAAATGCAGCCTCATGTCAGAATTTAACTGCTGATCAGTATGTTTTGATGTGCAAAAGTTATTTAACCAAGGGTTATTTATTTTCCTTATTATTAAAAGATTGAGGGTTTGTTTCTCCTTTCCAAATAAACTGATATAAGGAGGCAATGCATGGGCAGCCTCAGTGTCACCTTAGATTATGCATAGCTGTGTGTGCATTTGGAACAGGGTGGGAATTTGGAGTAAGGAGGAAGACGGTCATCCTTTCTTTCTCATGCAGTCTCTCACCTTTTGGTTCTTCCATGTTTTGACCTTGTGCATGAAGATGGAAAATCCATAGGCACTTATAGTAGAGCAAGATTCATGGGAGGAGAGTAACAATAACTTTCCCTTTCAGTAGGAGATTTCAGTGGATTAGAAATTATGTGTCAGGTCAAGTCCTGACCTCTACACTCCCAACTGAAGTATATTGGCATGGATATTTTTTCCTTCTTTAAAATTATCCTAGGTGGATAATTTTAAATAGGAGAATGGACAGGGTCTGAATAGGTGACTCTTTTACATTATTAATCTGAAAAGGGGCAATGTCTAATGCTGTGCTATGAAAAAAAAGTCAATAACCCAATATGTTACAATAGCTTACAATGAAATCTTAAAAGCCAGAAGAACAAGGGCTTTGTTTAGAAGAAACATTTTAAATGCCATTTTGATAATGAAAAGTTTCTTTTGCAAGCCTAAAATTTGTTCTGCTTTTTTACCAATTCTCAATGCTCCGTTAAATTCTCACCATTTCTCTAACAATAGACAACTCCAAAGTTTTTGCTCAAATTTTTCTTGGGCCTAGAGAATAAATTGAAGGCAGTGTGCTGCCAATTTTGTTTTTTCTTTTGAATTCCATAAACTATATTGAAGATGGGAGAAGGACCTCGCAACCCACTCCCCAAAATCAATCTGCCAATGAAAACCCTATGGATAGCAGAGAAGCATTGGCAATAGTATTTCGCCTATTGTACATCGGGTCACTATGAGTTGGACACCGACTTGATGACACCTAACAACAATAATTTTGAAGATGTCTCCATTCTTAAATACACTTTGGGCAATAGAAAACAAACTTATATCTCTGATTGACTTCCAAAAATGAGATATAGAGTTAGCAATTCCTGTAACTTAGAACAGGATAGTGTAAGATTTTCTTCCTTGGTTATTATGGCTCACTCTTGTGGTAGATTTGTGTCTGTTTTAAATAATCCTATTGATAGCAAAAAGTAGATTGCCTGTTTTTAGAGAAAGGGAAATAATCATATGCAAATTTCACTTCAGATTTGACAATCACCATTCCAATATTAGTATCTGCCAGTGAATAGCAACTAGGGTTGGAAAATACAATGAATCTAATTAGTATAAACAGCCTGGTCCACATGTCTAGATTTTTGCAGAGGACAACCTGCATGAAGCAGCTGGTGGTGTCCCAATGGATCTATTTTTAGCTATCCCAAAGAAATGTATGCTCTTTCATCATTTCCATTGTAAATTTAAGGGAAGATTTAGAAGTGTATAGCAACCAGAAGTGGAGAAAACTCAAAATGTGGTGCTTTTTGCTTACGATTTCAGGGTGCAAACCACTGTTTCCAGAAGTCATGATTCTGTCTGGCATATAGTTACAAACCTTACTGTTTTCTGATTATGTTATCTACCAAAAAAAGGAAGAAGGAAAAAACACCTGACTTTTGTGGTGTGTTATATTCTGGACATAGAGGCCAAGATTGTATGTGAATATTAATTCTAAAGTTGACACATCATTAAAGTGGCACGGTGCTTTACTAAACACTTGGTTCCTAGGATAGGCTTCTAGTCTTGGCTTCTACCATACCAACCACTCTCCCTCACTTCCCTCCCCTGATTACACCTGTGCCCATACTTTTTTTGTTCCATCATGTTACTGTGGATGGATTGTTCATTCTCATATCACCGGCATTATTTCCACTTGTACTCTAAATCTCCTCCCCTGTCAACTACTTGATGACAGTGCATCAGAAATCCTTTGTCCTTTTCTGCATCACAGTTTTAATTTCTCCGCTGGTGGACTCATTCCCAGTAGCCTACAACCATGCTGTAAATGTCCTACATCTTATTTAAAAAAATCTCTTTATTCCAGGGGTCTTCCCATAGCCATTGTCCCATTTCTCATCTCTACTTCATAGCAAATGATGTTAAAAAGGCCACCTCTCAGTCTCTCCTTTAATTCTTTCACAAACCTATGCCACTGATTGAGTACAACTGTATCAAATTAGATCAGCGCCCCCAATGACCTCCACATTTTTCAGTTCAAAATCACTCTCAGTCCTTATCTCATTTGACCCATCAGCAGCATTACACTACTGTTGTTTAAAGAAAATACTGGTTTGGAGGACATCAGTTCTTCTTGGTTCTTCTCCTATCTCACTTATAGTTCACTTTTGGTTTCTTTTGTTGGCTCCTTCTACTCATATATTTTGTCTCTAAATTTTAAAGTGCCTCAGAGCTCAGTCCTCAGACTGCCTTCCTTTATACTTACTTTCTGGGTGACTTTATACCATTTCTGTGCTTGATCACAAATTTATGATGCTAGTTCCTCCTTCTACTATGAATGCTAGACTTTACATCTAGTTATATATTTGACGTCTAGCCCACCATATCCGCTTGCATATTCTTTTATATATTTACTCATTGTATGTCTTCTTTTCAAGATTGTAAGCTTCATGAGGACAGAGATTTTATTTTGTTTATTGGTAGTCCCATCATTTGGAACATCCTAACACAGAGTAAATGCACGTGCTTTCTCTCTCCCCCTTTCTTCATTGCTTTGTCAAATAAAATATATGCATACTTTATATCTCGGTATGTATCCCAAAGAACCCATGTCCATAATTTAATTAATGTATTCTTATGGAGATAGGAAGTTGAGGACAGCATAGTTGTTTATCCTCAAGAGAGTGGATGGATAAAATCTAGTAAATGCTCATTATGAATATTATACAACAGTTAGACGCATCCGCTAAAATGGTCACATAACTATGTGGGTTGGTTTTAAAAATACTTCTAAATAAAAATAATTGTAAAATTCATAAGTATATATTCTATATGTATACAGTGATTCCAGTTAGGTAAATTAAAAACACATGTAGAATACATTTTGTAAGTATTCATCTAATGAGAAAGGCATATATTATATACATTACAGTGATGACTTATGGGGAGAAGGGAAAGGAGATAGTTAATTGTGGAAGTGCAAACTGGAATAGATGAGTGAATGAATACTAGAGAAAGTGTGCACGGTCCAATGGTGACTATATTCTTTGAGCTGAGCAGTAAGAGTACCTTACTTGTCTGCAGGAGAAGCACACCATCAGGAAAATATGTTGAATAAACAAAAAAGGTGGCTCTGAGTTTGTAAGTGGTAGGTAGAGGAGTAACATCATGAAAAATGTTCCGCTCAGAAACGAAAGAACATTATTCTGTCCTTGAGTCCCTCTGCTCAAAATTCAATGTCTTGAGTGATGAAATTTCAGAAATCAGTTTTGGTCACCTGCATTCTCCTTAAATGCCTGGGGCTGTAAGAAAAAAAAAAACCTAGAAAAACAAATCTCAAGGGAAAGCAGGACAAAATCAAGATTATCTGTTGACAGACTGGGAAAGATAGCTTTTCCAATTTAAACCAGGGTGCTATTAGGAAGGGGGAATGAAGGTACATAGTTGAAGAACAAATCATTAGAGACCATTGTCGTTGTTGTTAGGTGCCATCGGGGTGTCCAACTCATAGTGACCCTGCGTACAACAGGTGAAACACTATTGTCAGTGCTTCTCTGTTGTTCATAGGGTTTTCAATGGCGGATTGATTTTTGGGAGTGGGTTGCTGGGTCTGTTTCCCAATTAGAGACCATATGGTATAAAAATCCCTTATAAATAATAATTAGCAATGACCCAAAGTGGTTGTTGAATAGAATCTTTCTCAGAAAATTCAGTATTATTTGCTCTTGGAAAAAAAATTCACACTAAAAAAGGCTCTAGTTTTCAATGATAATTTGAATTGAGAGCTGATCTAAATAATCTAAAGTTATACAAATAATAATTTAGGTTTAGATAGAGTTGGCCAGGCCTATAAAAATCAGTGCATAAAACAGTTGCCAACCAAAACAGAAACAAAATAAAACAGAAACATAAGAAAATACACTCATAGAATCAGTTTTTCTGTCTCTGTTTCTGTTTCTCTTTCACACACACTATTTGTTGTTGTTGTTGTTGTTGTTGTTGTTAGGTGCCATCAAGTCATATGAGACTCATAGCAACCTTGTGTACAACAGAACAAAACACTGTGCCATGCCCAGTACTATGCCAGTGCTTCTCTGCTATTCATAGGGTTTTCAACGGCATGATTGTTTCAGGATTGTTTCAGGAGTGGGTTGCCAAGTCCTTCTTCCATTTTTGCAGTGCTAGAGATCAAATCCAGGGCCTCATAGCACACAGAATAAGCACTCTACCAACTGAGCTAAACTCCAGCCCCTCACACAGTATATTCCTAGGTTAATAGAATAGTTGAATTTGTAATCATGTGAGATTACACTATCATGCGAGGCAATAATTTATTATGTGCAACTCTTTTTATGGAAGCATACATCTTGAAGTATACAACTTCTTTCTTTACACAGTAAGCATCATTTTCAGAATTTTATTGGAATGTTAATACCACTGAAACGTAAAAACCAAATACTTTATGGTGAAATTTTGGTTTTGCTTGGCTTCCTTTGTTTCTCCATTTTGAAACTTTTTATTTATTTATTTATTTATTTATTTATTTATTTATCGAAACTTTTCCCAAGGGAATTTGAGAAGAGGAAAGAGAAGAAAAGAATGGAGATGGGAATCAAAATGTTAATCTCCCATAAACGAGGAGACAGAATCCAAGAATTCATTCCTTATTTATCAAATAATTTCTCACTGCCTACTTTGGTCTGGGCACTGGCTTCTACATACTAAATTAGGGGAAAAAGTAAGGCTTTAAAAATATTTTCTAGACTGGGTATGTGTATATATCCAGTAACATAGATAATGAACAACTGTATGCATTCTAATTAAGTTCTGTTTACTCAACTGGAAAAAAAATATGATATCATTACAATCTGGATATAGAAGTTTCAGCAGTTTTCCACTTCTGATTTCCATTCTTCCAATTTTTAAAATAAGAATTTTTCCAAGCTCCTTTCCTAATCACAACGTGTCACCATTCTCTGAAGGCACTTTGGCAAAGTGACCCAAAGCAGCAGCAGCCATTCCAGGCTTTAGCCTGAACAGATTGTCCAAATCTTCCAGCTGATAGAAAGGAATGCGTATTGTCTGCCCACCAAGCACTGGGATGCCACTCAATGACAGAATGCTGCCCTTGGACTTTGAATCAGGGGACCTCAAGCTCAGTCAGAGGATAACTAAACACGGACTCTCAGATGACACACTGGTCACCCCCTGGCTCTCCACTCGCTTTATTCACTTATCTGTGAGATAGTCCATTACTTTATATGGACTCCTTGATTTCTGACACCAGGCATCCATTCTGATAGTGCTTTTCCTCTGCCAAATTAAGATAAAATATCTTCAGAGACATTTATTTTGCAGCTTTCCCTTTTGGATAATGCTGATGTATGGGTTACACCTTTTTTGGTGGCAAGGTGAATATCATTTAGCTTGCTGTATTGTTTATTGATTAGTTTGTTTGTTCTGAGTTCAAGGAGGCACGATTCCATCTGGCTTTTGGTGTTGCATTCACTCTTTCATTCTTCCAACCTGGGGATCTGCGTGTCTCATTGAGTACAGAGCTGGGTTGGATAAGTGCCTGTTTTCTTAAAAATAGCCACATTCTGGGCATAGATTACTATGGGAACATTTTTGGGTATTTCACATTCCTTTCCAGTGGGCACCATAAAGTCATGGTCATGCAGGCTTGCCAGGAACAGCTAATGAGTATCCACATACCAGCTCAGAGGTACTGTTTTTAGTATTATTTGGCTTGGTCATTCTGTTTTCCTCACTGGTTTTCATAAAGAGTCCTGAAGCTATTCTAAGCATACTCTCTCTCTCTCTCCTTTGTTTTTTTCCACCATGTCCTCCATGGGCCTTAGGTGAAAGGCAAGGGTAAGAGAAATAATTTTAATAGTCTGTATCTTTACTTACTTGATGTGCCTGGAGGCTTTGGGTTATTGTTAGGAGTTATTTATGTAGTATTATTCCTCAAAAATTCCTCCTCAATTGTTTAAAGAACATAATAAGTGTTTAGCCATCCAAAGACATTATGATTTTTTTTGTGTTTTTAAAAGCCTGATTTAAATTCTTAGCTACATAAATCAAATGGAAGTCTTGTTCATTTAGACTAGTGAAAATAATCCAAGATTTATCCTCAAATTGATTTTCTTAAAAGAACATATTTTCTAATTATCAAACCCATGGAACAATATTAAAGAAATTTTGGGATCATTATCTATCTGTTAGCTATTTATATCCAATTTGCTATTGTCTTCTACTTGCCGTACCATATTTTCATAGAATTATATGAAATTTTATAACTGGATCTACTAAATCATTTAGCAATTTTCTATCAGGATTATGGTTTTATCTACTATCATATGTACCCACCCTTCCTTCCTTCCTCCATTCCATTGTTCCTTTTTTTCTTTTTCTTCTTCCTTCCTTCCTTCCTTCCTTCCTTCCTTCCTTCTTTCCTTCTTTCCTTCCTTCCATCTTTCCTTTGGTATTTCTTTTATTTTCATTTGTTGGCAGCACTGGTGATTGAATGCAGGGCCTTGTACATGCTAGGTAAATGTTCTGCTACAGAGCCACATCCCTACCAATCCTTTTCCTACCTAACATCACATACGTAAATACATTAAACAAATACTGGGGCAAGGCCTGCTACATGTAAGGAATGTTCTACACACACCCAAGAAAAGATTTTTCCAGGTTTATTGGTAAAGCATGGGCAGAGGATATGGCCTGAAAATTTCAAAGTACTATTTTTTTTATTGCTTTACCAAGTGAGAGTCAGAGTCACTAGGGTCAGAGCAGTTCTTTCTTGAAGGCTGTGTTCTCTTCTAATACACTTAGGAGTTGGAAGGAACTTCAAGGCAAGAGGAGACCACATACAGAAAGCATGACTGATCCAACTGCTCTTCTCATTGATCTAGCCTAAAGTAGAAATGCCGAGATGCCTAGTAAGGTGGCCTTGTGCCAGTAAAGCTAAGCCAGAAGTTACAAGCTGTTTCTCTCATTGTCACAGAAGCTTTGTTTCACTCAACAATTTTTTGACTGTTCCTTAATTCTTGATTTCCAAAAAACAAGTGTCCCCAGTGAACCAGAGGTTTAAAACCCACTCACTCTACTCCTTTTGTCATGATGTGACTTTCTACACGTCTGTATGCTTACATGTGGGAGACCTGGCCGACAATGGCTTCCTGTTTTAGACTGCTTCTGAGGGCACAGCAGTGATTGTAGTGATTAGTGTTTTTTTTTTTCTCTGCAATGACTGAATGATTTGAGGTCTGTTATTAGTTACTTCCATTTATTCGTTGTACTGCATTTGAAATAAGGAATAAAGTAGTTTTTTCATAGTCTCTGTAACCTCCTAGAACAGTTGTAACTCAGCATTGGGTGCAACTTTCACTAATCAAAAGGACATTAGCATATAAGTTACTCTTTTTGTAAAGTTTTATATAATTTGCATGTGGTGTAGCAAGATTCATCATGGAGTTTTCATACAATTTGCTTCATATACTTTGCACTTTACTCCACTTGTCACTCCCTGGCCCCTTCCCACTAATCCCCTCCACTCTCCAGATGTCTCCTTGTATTTTCCTGAGTTAGATATATACATTTATGTAGCATATTAGTTACTTTGAGGCTAATGTTCCAATGCAAAGAAGAAATGAGTGAAGACTGGTGACTAATCCTCTCTGAACAAATGTTCTAGGGCTTCTGTAAAGAAAACTTTTCTTGACCTTCTGTTCTGTTCTCTCTCATACCATCCAGCCTCTGTACTTTAACACAAGTTCATATTCTGAGTCCTTAAAGTATGACTCTTGTCCTTTTTGTGCTAGGTAGCCCTTAACTGGTATCATCAACTTAATGATGGATATCGGTTCACGGAGTCATCCAAGACCCTAAAACAAAAGACTTTATATTATTTAAGATATTTATTTTTAATGTTTAATTATGTTGTTACATGAACTAAAAACATCTTTCAAAAGTTACTGATACAACATTCACATAACAGTAATTATCAAAAAATAAGAAATGTTTCTTAAGGCACTTACAAAGTTCTAATCAGTTTTCCCAGGTTTCAAAACTTGCAATAAAACCAGACTAAAACTAAGATAACAAAAAGTTGTCTCCTTATTTCATAATGTAGAGATCCCCCATATTATAATATCAACAGTTTTCGTGAGCTCAATCATAAAATATAGAAAATGACATGCAGCTGTAATTGGTATTGTGGGGTCATATATGACCCCACAAGCACTTACCCAAGCACCTGCCCAATTCAGAATATACTGATATTACACAAAGCAACACATTTGTATGACAATTAGGCATTTTAAAAAATTGCAAAATTTAATTTCAAGGGCCTTTTTTGATCCCATGATACTAGTTAAGATAAACTGCCCTTTTCCAGGATGCCAGTTATCTTTGTCACTTCACTGATTTCACACACCCCTAGCTCTGTTGTCTACTTCTTCGTCTAATTATTTGGAAAAAAATTAAAATATTATTTTCTAATCCCAAACTCACCATTTTCCCCCAACCCCTCTGTTATTAAGTTTTATTTCCTATTCCTTTGATATTTTATGCTTTGTTATTCAAGATTTTCTTACACCAACCTCTATTCTCTTCCAGCTTTATTATAAGTATGAAGAGACTGTTTGCTCAAACAAATTATTATTTCTTCATATAAGTCACAACCAAAATAAAATAAAAATTAAATCTATTAGCATACTCCATTCTTACTTTAAAAATTAACTAAATATTCCTAAGTAGACTGTAGACTTCTTCTATTTTTAATGGAAAATTTTAATGTACACCTTAATGTGATTCATTCTGACATGCTTTTCATTGTGACATTTCCATATATGCATTTTGTTGTACATTATACATATAAGTTCCCCCTTACCCTCTTGTGTGCTTCCTCCCCCCATCCCAACCCCCATCAAAGACTTCTCTTCCATTTACTTGTCTTTTTATGGTAATATTTTTCTATATATCCTTGGGATACAGTTTTGCTTAAGATAGAAATTTTTTTCTGTAATGAACTTTCTTTTCACCTTGTCAAAAGTATTACATGAATTTTCTAGACCATCTATAATAATACAGTCTTAGCTTTTTTTCTTTTATTATGATCCAACCTTTGTATAGGATTTTTTCCTTCTTATAATTTTGATTCAGCTCCCACATATGAGTGAGAAAACGTGGTGTTTCTCTTTCTGAGCTTGTATTTGTTCACTCGAAATAATTTTATCCAATTCCATCCATTTTGCTGCAAATGGCATTATTTCACGTTTTTGATTGCTGAGTAGTATTCCACTGTGTATATGTGCCATAGTTTTTTAATCCATTCTTCTGTTGATGGGCACTTTGGTTGATTCCATATCCTTGCTATTGTGAAAAGTGCTGCATTGAACATGGAGATGCAGGTGTCTCTGTGGTATGATGACCCACCTCCCTTTGGATAAATTCCCAATATTGTTATAGCTGGGTCAGTAGATCAATTTTTAGTTTTTTAAGATACCTCCATATTGATTTACACAGTGGTTGGACCAATTTACAGCTCCACCAAAAATGTAAGAGGGTTCCGTTTTCTCTGCAACCTCGCCAGCATTTGTTGTTATTTGTTTTATTGATCTTGGCCATTCTTACTGGTGTAAGGTGAAATCTCAGAGTTGTTTTAATTTGCATTTCCCTAATGGCTAGGGATATTGAGTATTTTTTCATGTGTTTCATGGCTTTACGGAGCTCTTCATTTGAGAACTGTCTATTCAGTTCCTTTGCCCATTTGTGTATTGTGTTATTTGTTTCCCTGGGAATTTTTTTCTTGAGTTCTTTATATATTCTGGTAATTAGACCTTTGTCTGATGTATAGGATGTGAAAAAATTTTCCCATTCCATTGAGGTTTCCTTGACTCTGTTAATTGTTTCCTTTGCTGTACAGAAGTTTTTAATTTCATGTAATTCATTTATCTATTCTTGTTGCAATTTCTTGAACAATTGGAGTCCTATTAAGGAAATACTTTCCTATACCAATATGATGGAGGGTATTGCCTATAAGATGGAGGGTATTGTCTTCTATAAGTTTTAAAGTTTCTGGTTTTGTGATGAGATCTTTTATCCATTTTGAGTTAACCCTTGTGCATATTGAGAGATGCGGGTCAGTTTTCATTTTTCTGCATGCAAATGTCCATGTTTCCCAGTACCATTTATTGAAAAAGCTATCCTGTTTCCAGTATACTTGCTTTGCTCCTTTGTCAAAAATAAGATGGCTATAGGTGTGTTGAGGTATTGCTGGGTCTTCTATTCTTTTGCACATGTCTTCTGGCCTATTTTTATGCCACTACCAACTGTTTTTGCTACCACTGCCCTATAATATAGCTTGAAGTCAGGGATTGTGATTCCAGCTGCATCAGTTTTGCAGCTTAAGAGAGTTTTGGCTATACATGGTCTTTTGTGTCTCCTTATGAATTTTTGGATCATTTTTTCTATTTCTGTAAAGTCAGTCAGTGGAATTTTAATGGGTATTGCATTAAATCTATAAATTGCTTTTGGTAAGATAACCGTTTTTACTATACTAATTCTCCCTATCCAGGAGCAGGGAAGGTCTTTCCATTTTTCAGTGTCCTCTGCTATTTGTTTCTTTAATGTTTTGAAATTTTCCTTGTAGAGATCTGAAGGGTCTTTGGTTAGACTGATTTTAAGGTATTTAATTTTCTGGTGGGTTATTGTGAAAGATATTTTTTCTGAAATTTCCTTCTCTTCCTGTTTGCAGTAGGTATAAAGAAAAGCTATTGATTTTTGTGTGTTGATTTTATATCCTGCCACTTTGCTGAAGGAGTTGATTAGTTCTAACAGTTTTCTGGTTGAGGTTTTGGTGTCTTTCAGTTATAGAATCATATCATCTGCAAATAAGGGTAATTTGACCTCTTCATTGCCAATCTGTATTCCTTTGATTTCTTTCTCTTGTCTGATTGCCCTGGTGAGGACTTCAATTACTATGTTAAATAGAATAGGAGAGAGAGGACATCCTTGCCTTGTTCCAGATCTGAGAGGAAATGGTTTTAGTTTTTCTCCATTTAATATATTGTTGGCTGTAGGTTTGTCATAGATGGCTTTTATGATATTAAGGTATTTGCCTGTTATATTTATCTTCTCCAGCATTTTTATCATGAAAAGGTGTTGCACTTTGTTGAAGGCCTTTTCAGCATCAATTGAGATGATCATGTGGTTTTTGTTTGCCAGTTTCTTGATATGTTTGAATACATTGATTTCTGCATGTTGAACCAGCCTTGCATCTGTGGTACAAATCCCACTTGGTCATGGCGAATAATGTTTTTAATATGCTGCTGGATTCTATTTGCTAGAATTTTATTAAATATTTTTGCATCTAAATTCATAAGGGAGATGGGTCTATAATTCTCTATCTTTGATGAATCTTTTCCTGGCTTAGATATCAGGGTGATGGTAGCTTCGTAGAATGAATTTGGGAGTGTTCCCTCCATTTCTACTTTTTTGGAATAATTTGAGGAAGACAGGTATTATATCTTCTTTAAAAGTTTGGTAAAATTCTGCTGTGAACCCATCAGGACATAGGCTTTTCTTTGTTGGGAGACTTTTTATTACCTTTTTTCTATTTCCATATATGTAATGGGCTTGTTTAGGTGACTTATGTCTTATGGGGTTAGCTTTGGTAGGTCATATGTGTTAATAAATTTGTCCATTTCTTCTGCATTTTCATATTTTTGGGAATACAATGTCTCATAGTAATCCCTGACTATTTTCTGTATTTTGTTGTAGTAGGTGGCTATGGACCCGTTTTCTTTGATAATCCATACTATTTTAGTTTTTTCCTTTTTGAGGAGATTGGCCAGAGAGTGTCTATTTTATTAATCCTTTCAAAGAAGAGCTCTTAGTCTTATTAATTTTTTGAATTATCTCTTTGGATTCTAATTGAGATATTTCTCCCTTTATTTTTGTAATTTCTTTTTGGGTGTTCCTTTTAGGATTGATTTGTTGTTGGATTTCTAGTGTCTTCCAAGGCAATTCCGAAACAGTCTGCCATTGAAAACCCTATGAGGGTTGCTATGAGTTGGATACTGACTTGACGGCACCTAACAACAAGATGCATCATTAGGTCATTTATTTGGCTCTTCTTTACTTTATTGATGAAGGCAGTTAATGCTATAAACTTCCCCCTTAAAACTGCCTTTGCTGTATCCCATATGTTTTGGTAGGATGTGTTTTCATCATCATTTGATTGCAGGAATTTTTTAAATTCATTTTGATTTCATGAACAACCCATTGGCCGTTCAGCAGTGTATTATTCAGTCTCCATGCATTTGTAAAGTTCCTGGAATTATTCTTGCTCTTGAGCTCCAATTTTATCCCATTATGGTCTGATAAGGAACAGGGGATAATTTCTACTTTTTTGTGTTTTTTGAGGGAGTTCTTATGGACTAACATATGATCTATCTTAGAAAATGTTCAGTGTCGAGCTGAGAAGAATGTGTATTCCTCATGGTGCAGATGAAATATTCTGTGTATATCTGTGAGATCCAACTGGTTTAGGGTGGAGATTAGATTTGACATTTTTCTGTTGATTTTTCATTTTGATGACCTGTCTCTTTACAAAAGTGGGGTATTGAAGTCTCCCATTATTATTGTTTCTGGTCCAATAAAGTTCTTTATATTCCATAAAGTTTGTTTTATAAAGCTAGGTGCCCCAGTGTTTGGAGCATAAATATTTAGGAGCATTATTGGTTCCTGATGGATTGTTCCTTTTATTAAAATGTAGTGTCTTTCTTTGTCTCTTCTAATTAGTTTTGGATTGAAATTTAATCTGTCTGATATTAGAATTGCAATGCCTGCTTTTTTTTGTTTCTCCCCTACTTGGTGTACTGTTTTCCAGCCCTTAATTCTCAGTCTATTGCAGTCTTTGTGAGTTAGATGAATTTCTTGAATACTACATAGTGAAGGTTTATGTTTTTTCATCCAATTAGCCAGGTAGACTGTAGATTTCTTAAGTGCAAAGGCTTAGGCTCATTTATTTCCTTAATGTTTACACAACAGATATTTGTGCAAGGTTCATGATCTTCATGCTTCCATATTTTGTCATATAATGATTAATATATGCCAAACAATCCTATAGTCTTCAGAGTAATTTAGCAGAAATTCTTATCATTTTTAATGTAGATTTCTTGAGAATCAGATGAAAACAATGCACTTTCTCCTTTGGAAAACAAGTGACCATATACTTCTCTGCTTCATCACCTCACCAATTAATTATATGTACTATTTTTGCATACAGTTTTAAGGTACTCTCTGGGTTCATCTGTACATGCCAGTAAAAAGTTACTGCCTAATTGTTTTGAGGATAATATTTGACTAATTTTGGGGGGAATGTTAAAGAATAATGCTAATAAAGAAATAAGGACAATATGGAAAGAAGAAATACAGACAGAAAGGAATAGTAGGGTGGAATTGGGCTACCTGAGCAATAGGTGGTAGGAGATGAAAGGAATGGAAAGAGTCATAAAGTGGGTGTGGAACATTGATAATTCTCAAGGATCAGTAAGGCTCAGGATTTAGGCTGGTTTTGGACAGACTTTAGGCTGAGAAGGGAGCCATGGCCCAAAGGGAGGTAATGGCACCCTAGTCTGCCTGGACTGATGTGAGCCCAGGGAGACAATTCCCTAGGGATGTCATCAGTGATCATTTTTCATTTTGAGATCATCAGGTCCTGGGGCTATCAGTGTAGATGTGCTAGGAAATATGGAGAAAATAGTCATAGTAAAGTGGGCATTTGGGGAGGAATACAAATGTGTTCTACTTCCAAAAGATTTAGTCTTCCTTGTAGTCCATCATTTCAGATCTAACTAGAGTTAGGAAGAGCTTTCAGAATAGCCATGTGCCAACTATAATAATAATAATAATAATAATAATAATAATAATAATAATAATAGCAATTGTTCAAGCTTACTAAGAATGTTACAGCCAGAAGCTAAACTGAGTGCCTCACATGGATCATTGCATTGAATTCTCACAATTCCAGAAGGTGACAGCAATTATTTTTCCCATTGTGTAAATAGAAAACCAGGGATTAAAGAGGTGAAATTGTCTGGCCAAGATCACAGAAGCAGGAAGTTACAGGGCTGGGATTTTAACCCACTTGTCTGATATCAGATCTAGCTCTTTGGACCACTGGAAACTGAAGAGTAGACCTGAGACATGGTGTAGCAGGGTTGCTGGTGGTAGATAGAAGATAGATATACCTGGCCCGAGTATCCACCATCCAAGGAGATGTTACTGATATATTTGATTTCTTCTTCTCAAATTTTGAACAGCTGTGAAGTGTTTAGAATACTGAGTCCAGTATCAGTATATATAAATAACCCTCACTTGATCCCCTTTGATTTTATTTTTGGATGTCATAGCTTTGTTCTTTCTTTATTTCAGCTAAGCCTCTACTGCATGTTCCCTGAGCAGCAGAATGATCCATTTCAGGAGCATATTTTATGTGATGCTGACACCAGCTGCTCCCTGGAGACCTTCAGGCTCCTGACAGAGTGTAATTGGCACCCAGGAGCAGGCAGGCTCCCAAGCACCAAAAGGCAAATGTGTTTCACAATAAGTCTTTATCTCAGCATGAAACAAAGCAATAAATTATGATGAGTCTGAACAGCTATTCTCTAAACACACACACACAAATTTATTATGCTAAGGCATAGTTTATTACCATACAGAAAGATCATAATGCTATCTTTTTAACAGCTGCCCTGCAACTTGGTTCTTTATGTTGATTACTTAAAGCTATTTAATACCCAGTGCTGGGTGATGGAAGTTGTTTAATATTCATTCACTCACAGACATTTCTGAGTACTTAGTAGATGTTGGACAGTATTCTAGAAATATAAGTAGTAAACAAAGATAGGCAAGTTCCTACCTTCATGGAATTGACACTGTGGATATAAACATGCTTGAAGAGAGTGGAGGTGAAGGAAAAGTAGACCTATCATTTGCTTAAGGCTCCAAAAATTCTCCTGTGTGAGGAAATGGAAATTTTTATGTCAATTGATTGAGGAAATATGTGTAACAATAATTTCTGTGGATTCAGAATGCTTCCTTTATGTTTTCTCAGTCACAATGACAAGTCCACATGTTAGAAATGATGACAAAAATATATGTGAGAAATATTTTTTATTTTGTCTAAAGAAAGTATTAATTTCTATATAGCTTGGTGGCTCTCTAGTGATATTTTCACAGATTAGTATAGCTCCAAGAATCATAAGTTAGATAGATAATTTAAATGACTTCTGAAGACACTTTCTTGCCCCTCAAGGTATAGTGCTGTCTTATGAGAAGTTCTAGATGCTTTCCGGTGGGAGATGTTTCTGAAAAACCTCTGGCTCTTATTTGGCTCATCTTTTCTAGATGAGAATATTTTTAGAAAGCTCAGCACATTTCACTTATAGTTATGAGAGTGTGATATTACTTCTGAAGTTTGTTATCATTATTCTGTATTAGATAATTCTTTCCAAAAGTCTCATAAAATAGACCAGTAATATTCTTTCATTTTCATTTAAACATAGTACAATTGAAGCACTTTTATCTTGAGGATTAGAGTGCAGTATGCCTAATAAAATGTATTACTTATGCTCATTGCAATTCTGAGTAAGAGTTCATGTTTAAAATACCTTGAAAATAGGAAAAATATTTAACCTGTTTATGTCATTTTTATTGTATTTATCAAAATCTTGAGGAAAATCACACCAGTGTTCAGGAAGTATCTTAAATAGTCACAATAAAATAACATAGCATGTATCATCTTGCTTCACATTTTATGTCTGATAAATCATAAATCCCTCCCTAAGTTTATCCAGATGGATTATTTCTGTGGTGCTTCAGTGTGGTGGTTGAGCTCCCAATTCCTACCTCAGCAAAGTCATAATTCAATTGTTCTAAGTTTTAATCTCATGCAGCAGAAAAACATTGGCATTATCTTGCACATTCATTGGATTCAGAAGAGTTTCCACTTAGAAGAGACCTGAACCCAATTTTAGAATTATTTAGAATTAGAAGCTGTTTCTATGAAATTTGTTCTAACCAATGTCACTTTTTAGATGTACTTGAGGTGGTTTGTAACCAGATATTTTGATCTAATTGATATGGATAATATAATTGAAAACAACAGAGTGGTAGTGATTTCCATTTAAATCCCAAATATCATATGAGTCTCAGGATATTGCCTTCAGTTTATCACTGGTTTCAACTCCTTCTTTGGCAATGAGAGGAAGGGAAGAAGGAGAGTGGAGATCCTCATTTAGTATCGTTATAAATGAGAACTTAGATCACACAAAAAGTAAGGGCAAAGCTAGAATCATTCAAGGAGTTCTTTCACTGGATGCAAAGCTGTTTTAGGTGACATAAACAAACTAAAAAATAAGGTCCTGTTCTGAAAAAGTTTGCCATGATGTAATATTTATATGGTGGTTGAAATGACAAAGAAAGAGAAAGTCAAATGACCAAAATACAATAGAAAAGTACCAAATGCTTATTATATTCCTAGATCTCTTATTTGATTATGAACAAGAACAATCAATACTTGTTGAGTGCTAAAGTGGTAATAAAACTGGAAACATACTTAACTTCCTTAAGTTGTTTTTATTATATCAAAATGTTGAGGAAAATTACACCAGTACTTGGAAAATTTCTTAAACAATAACAATTCTTGTGTCAGTGAAATGAAATAAACTGTTGTTGTTAGGTGCCATGGAGTCGTGTCTGAGTCATAGCGACCCTTATAGGGTTTGCAATGGCTGATTGTTTTGGGATTGCCTCTGGAGTGGATTGCCACATCCTTCTCTCATTTTTGCAGTTCTGGGAATCAAACTCAGGACCTCAGAGACTGCAGAGTGGCAGACTCTATGAACTGAGCTAAATCTCAGCCCAAAGTAAACTATAGAAAAGAAAATTTACAGAAAAAAATTTCAGGCAATTAGAGTAAATAAAGATTACCTACAAATTAATGGCAGAGAAGGTACTGACATATCAATAATAGCAATAGAAACTAAAACATAGTAGATATAATATCTTTATAAATGGTGAGGTAAAAAGATTCTTAGCTTCTATACCCAATTAAGCAGATAAAAGAGACAACAATTAAAAGACAAACCTGAAAGAATGTATCATCCTCAGAATCAGACTGAAAGAACACACACAATTTGTATTAATAAAAAAGGAATCTAAGCCTGGGAGAAAGAGTTGAAGCTTGTATCAGCAGTGAGAAAGATACTGATAGACATGGATAATTTTTTTTTTTTTTGATGTACGGGTAAACTAAACAAGCCCTGATAGAATGATGGTATGGTAATGCAAAGTTGTTGTTGTTAGGTGCCATCAAGTCCTGTCTAACTCATAGCGACCCTCATAGGGTTTTCAATGGCTGATTGTTTCAGGATTGCCTTGGGAGTGGATTGCCACATCCTTCTCCCATTTTTGCGGTGCTGGGAATTGAACTTGGAACCTCAGAGATGGCAGAGCGGCCCTCTACCAACTGAGCTAAATCCCAGCCCCATGGTAATGCAATAGTAATGCATAATTATGAGATTCAGAAATCAGTGTCATATTTAAATACTAGTCAACAATAAGATGCATGAAAATAAAATCATTCCAGCTTGCTTTTATTAACTCTAAAGAAAAGACACTTGGGGATGCAATTAGCAAAACCTACACTCTGTGAACCTCTGAGGCATCCTTAAGCTCAAAGTACCTGTATTGACCATCCAATAGATGTGTGACATTGGCTAATTTATTTAACCTCTCTACTCAGTTTCTCCACATGGAAAATGAAGCTGATGACAAGAACACTTGTCTCCTAGTGTTGTTATAAATTTATGTTTATGTTGTTGTTAGGTGCCGTTGAGTAGTGTCTGACTCATAGTGACCCTCATAGGGCTTTCAATGGCTGATTGTTTCACAATTGCCTCTGGAGTGGATTGCCACATCCTTCTCCCATTTTATGTTTATAGGAGGCTTAAAACTATGTCTGACACTGAGAGTGTTATATGTCATATATATCATATGTCCTAAATATTTCCAAAAAATAACAAATAGACAAATAGTAGTGTGATTAGGATTAGTTATCATCAACCTTATAGTCATTGTAGATTCCTGGAGTGTGATATGATGACATTTTAAGGGCATTAGAAAAAATACCACCAGCTGAGCATGGTGGCACATGCCTGTAATCCCACCAATTCAGGGGGCAGAGGCAGGAGGATCACAAGTTTGAGACTAGGGGCAGTCTGTGTAATTTAGTGAGACCCTGTCTCAAAAAGTGGGGGAAAAAAAAAGGGCTGAGAGTGCAGCAGCTCAGTGGTACAGCACTTGCAAAGCATGCAAGCGTGAGGCCATGGGTTCAACCCCCAGTACTGCAAAAAAGAAAGAGAGAGAGAGAGAGAGAGAGAGAATACTACCTTATCTTTCTCAGTTTCAATACCAGAGGGAATTAGACATTTTACCTTTATTTTCAGATTTTACAGGATGGCATATTTATTCTGTCTCCCTTTTGTCACTTACACAATGATACTGGAATTATAAAAAATAGGTTTGATGCAAATAACATGATGTTGTTGTTGGATGCCCTTGAGTTGGGTCCAACTCATAGTGACCCTATGTACAATAGAAGGAAACACTCCCTGACACTGTGCCTTGCCTGGCACTATGTCAGTGCTTCTCTGCTATTCACACAGATTTCAATGACTGTTTTAGGATTGCTTTGGGATTGGGCTGTTAGGTCCTTCTCCCATTTTTGCAGTGCTGTGGATTGAACCCAGGGCCTCAGACAGTGCAGAACAGCTCTCTACCAACTGAGCTAAACCTCATACCAAAATAACATGATACCTTTACTTAATGTGTTAAGTTTTTGTGTTTTTCAATTCAAAGCAGTACTTACAAAGACATTTTAAGAGGTAAAATAACACACATCAGGTAGATATGTATTACATTGTTGTTGTTGTTAGGTGCGGTCCAGTTGGTATCTGACTCATAGCGACCCTCATAGGGTTTTCAATGGCAGACTGTTTCAGGATTGCCTTGGGAGTGGATTGCCAGGTCCTTCTCCCATTTTTGCAGTGCTGAGAATTGAACTAGGGACCTCAGAGACTGCAGTGCAGCGCTCTACCAACTGAGCTAAATCCCAGAAATCCCAGCCCATGTATTACATATTATAAATATATATGTGTATAATGTATATTTACAATGTCTTTTGTTCTTAATGGAAACAATATCTAGATTACAGAATAGCATGAAAATGAGTTGACTTTTATGTTGGCATCATGTTGTAAGCCATCTCTTGGAATAAATTTCCATGCTTTCTTCTCCAATCCTATTAGGGTTACTACAATTATTGCCCTTGGAAATGGCAAGGCTCCCTTCCATCATGTGGCTCACACCCTAAATAGCTAAAGGTTATTTCAGTTAGAGGCAGAAGTTCACTTGGAAAGAAAAGTCTAGATTGGAGCTAACCCGGGCCCATCTCAAAGGAATGTGAAGGAAAAATTACACATGCCCGTTCTGCTTCCATTCTCACTTATGCGATCCGATTCTGTGAACAGGGGCTACGAACTTGCTCTGGCTGGGCGTGAAAGTGTTTTCTCTATTTTACAAGCTTTGCCAATGCCACAGCGCGCGGTTCCCTGCGCTCAGCAGTGGTGATCGCCATGCTGCCCTCCAGGGCCCTCTCTAACCGGCCTCCTCACCCAGCCCTGAGGGTGGCTTGCTTGGGGATCGCTCATCTGGTACTGCTTTCCCGTGCCCTTGGCATCAGCTGCGCATCCCTGGCTCCAGTTCTAAAGGCGACTTTATGCCGAATCAAATAATTCCATTGGGCTCTTTGATCTGATCCCGGTTGGTCAGCTGGGACAGTGACCTTGCTCGCTCCGCTCCTCTGCTCTCCAGGTTGGCTGCTGGCACTCTGACTGGCTATCTTTGGGCCGCGGGGCTCTGACTCACCCCAGCTGCTGTGCGGGCCAGCGCCTCCCCTCTTCCTGGCATCTCATTCATAGGGGCTGCGGCTCACTGGCCCTCACTGGCCCTGAGCGCAGGCTTTTGTTTCTCTGCAGTGCTGAAGAGTTTCCCCTCTCTCTAGGTGAAATCCCGAATTCCCCAGCTAGCCTGAGGTGTGGTCACGTTTCAACTGACGCCCGCCCCGCCCCGTGCCATCCAAGGTACTAATTAAACAGATGGAACAGCAGGACTAGGTTCTGAGGCAGAGGGCTGAAGTCCGTGTTTACTCTTCTCTGAGCCACATTAGCAGAAACGAAGTGACTCCCGCTCTCAGGGCTGGGTTCTGACCTGACGTTTGGAGGGAGTGAGATTTGTTTTAGTCTGTGTGCTTCCAGTCAGTGCGAGCTTTCATCTTTCCATTGGAAGGGATTGCTTGGAATTGTTCCTAAAAGAGTTGCTGAAAGCCCCCCATAAATAAGTGGAAGTTAAACCCTATTCCTACAAGTATACCAAAACAGGGGAAAAAGTTAGTAAAGCACCACTTTTCCTTAGTGCATGCCTAAAAAGTAAAGCCTCCTGTTTTTCACTACAGTAGGTGATCTTATTGTAGTGCAAATTCTTTTGTCTGGGAGACTGAACACACTCCAGCAAGGAATGACATAGACTCTGCTTTTTTTTTTTTTTTTCTTTCTTTCTTTCTTTCTTTCTTTCTTTCTTTCTTTCTTTTTTCTTTCCTTTTTATTCCCTTTTGACAGTTTTGAAATTCCTAGTAAACCAAAGGCCTCCATGTTTTGGGTCTATAAAGCAAAGATGCTCCTGATTCAGACCATGGTATTTTTAGTCACATCAAGTGCTTGTGAAAGCCAGACAGTGACTAAGGGAGACAAAAGTATTGATGCTTCCTGAATTATGGTGCTGGAGATGATTATTGAATATACTATGGGCTGTCAAAAGAACCAACAGATCCAACCTAGAAGTGCAACCAGAGTGCTCCTTGAAGCTAGGATGGCTAGACTGTGTAATACGTATTTTGGATATGGGGTCAGGTGGGACCAGTCCCTGGAGAAGGACATCATGTTTGCTAGAGTGGTGAGTCAGTGGGAAAAAAAAAAGACCCTCAGCTAGATGGATTGACACAGTGACTGAAACAATGGACTTCAGCATAAGAAAGACTGTGTGCACCGCACAATGTCGGGTAGTGTTTCATTCTGTGATACATAGTGTCACTACCTGTCAGACCCAACTCCATGGCACGTAATAACAACAAAAGCAAGCAGAGCACCTGAGCAGTTAGAGATGGAGAAATGCCAATGAATGAACTTGGAAATAAAGGTCATAAAAGAGAAAAAAAATTCCCATCTACTTGTTTTCTGATTTTTGTCCTTGAGACTAATTGATACTTTGTTTTGCTTTTTCTCTATGAGTCTCAGTAAACACTCAGGAGTAACTGCCAGTGGTTACTGTTTTAAGTCACTAGCTGTGTGAAGTCAGAAGGAGCAGGTAGGGGTTGGTTGGTCAGTAGGTACTGTCCAGTCGTGTCTGACTCGTTGTTGTTGTTAGGTGCCGTCCAGTCGGTATCCAACTCATAGCGACTCTCATAGGGTTTTCAATGGCTGACTGTTTCGGGATTGCCTCATAGCAATCCTCATAGGATTTTCAATGGCTGATTCTGTCAGGATTGCATCGGGAATGGACTGCCTCATCCTTCTCCCATTTTTGCAGTGCTGGGAATCAAACCCTGGATGTTAGAGACTGCAGAGTGGCACTCTACCAACTGAGCTAAACCCCAGCCCCGCAGGTAGGGGAGGGTATACTAATGAGAAATGAAATAAAATTCCATTTTCTAAAATCACTTAGTTCAAAGAAGGAACTCAAACTTGCAGAACTGTAAAAAAATAATGATGCAAACAGAAAAGCAGAATCTGCAGGGCTATAATTAAGTTACTTGTCAATGGAATATTTATAGCATTAAATAGCTGCATCAATAAAAATAAAAATGAAATCTAATGATGTAAACACCCAACTCAAACTCTAGAAAAATAACAAGAAAGTAAATCAAAAGAAAACATAAAAAGGAGTTGATATAGATAAAAACAAAATATGTTAAAACAAAATATAGTTCTAAAATAAGTTCAAGCAATTTTAAGATAAAATGGAGAAATTACATAAAATAATCATAAAAGAGAAGGAAAGATGAAAGCAAAACAATTTTAAAAGGAGAAAAAACAACATTAAATCAAGAAATTTAAAAAGTTCTATTTTGCCAACTCTATAAAACTGATTTGAAAACCTTGATAAAAGCTGGGCACAGTGGTGTACGCCTATAATTCCAGCAACTTGGGAGACTGAGGCAGGAAGATGGCAAGTTTGAGGCTAGAGGCACCCTGAGTAATTTAGTGAGACCCTGACTCAAAGAGAAAACCAAACAAAAAGGTCAATTTACCACAGGTGACTCTGATGAGAATGAGTCCAGAGTTTCTTCTAAGGTGACGGGCACCAGGCACTGGGCCCCTGGGTCCACGGAATGTACAGACAGCAAAGGTAAACAAGAACAAGGAAAGTTTATTGAGCAGATAGACAGAGCCTCAGGAAGAGTGGAGGGAGGGGTTCTCCATTTGGTATCTGCGGTGGTACTGTTGGTAGCTGAGGTGGTATTGTTGCTTTGGAAATTTTACGTCTCTCTTCAGACTGGACTTTTTGAGCTAGCTTTAGCAGAGTGGGCCTCAGTTAGGGACACCTGTATGTTGTCCCAATAGAGTGCAACTGCAGTTGTTCCTATTGTTTCTACCTAGAGATGGATTAGCTAGGTAACTGCTGGCAAGGTCATGGGATTTGTTTTTCTTAGAAGAATGGGACTTGGTTTGGTGACTATTGACCAAGTCACTTCCTGCTTCCTTTGAAGAGTGGGATTTAGGAGAATGAGACTCATGTAGTCTGACCAAAACTTTGAAGACCTTACTGGTTGCTTGGCTTCTGCCTTGCCTCAGTGGTTCCCTATTTCCAGGCCCCATTTCCCTAAACCTGCCTGGAATTTACCAACTCCTGTCAATAGTATAACCTAAATAATATCCACAAATTGCACCTCTCCTATAGAGGAATATCAGATTTAGTTGGTCTCATAGGGAAATTCTATTACACCTGTAATGATTCAGTAATACAGTGCATTAGAATTATACCAGAGAATATAGAAATCTTCCAATGTAATTTTCTGAATCTATTATGATATTGATCCCAAAAGCTGACAATGACTCCACCAAGAAAAATATAGATTATCTCATTTATGAATATCAACATAAAGCCTTTAACTCTGTTGCCAATATTGTGTTTAACAGTAAATTTAAAAACAATGCATTATGATCATATGGTGGGGTTAACTTCAGAAATTCAAATAAGTAGATGGTTCAATATCAGAAATTCCATTAAATTAATAGGGCATATTTAAAAGACTAGGCAGAAAAATCATACAATCATCTCCAAATATGCAGAGAAGGTATGCTATAACATGTAACATCCATTTATATTACAAACAATAAAATAGAAATTAATACATAATATGATCTCTAGCTCTCTCTTTTAAAAGTCAGCATCTGGGAACCTAATACCTTATTTAACTGGAGAAAATTTTTTCTTTGATGTTGAAAACCAGGTAAGATGATCTATTTTCTCTATTATTATTTATCATAGTGTTAGAGGTATTAGCTAATGCAAATAACTCAAGAGAATATACTTGAGGACATAAGAACTGGAAAGGAAAAAATAAAACTAACTCTATGGAAATAATATGATTTTATGTGTAAATCCAAAAGGAACAATGGAAAGCCATCACAAACAGTGAACGTAGTACAATAGGAAATTCTTGAATTATCATACAAAAATCAGTAGGCATCATATACACAAACAAAAATCAGATTTTAAAGTGGAGATATCATTTTTATTATATCAAAACAGAAACTAAATTCATCTCTATAAACTTTAGAAAAAATGTTCAAAACTTTGTTTTTGTTGTTAGGTGCCATTGCATCAGGTCTGACTCATAATGAGTCTATATACAACAGAACAAAACACTCCCTGATACTGTGCGATGCCCAGCACTATTGTCAGTGCTTCTTTGCTATTCATAGGGTTTACAATGGCTGATTGTTTTGGGAGTGGGCTGCTGGATCTTTCTCCCAAGCCTACAGCACCTTGTATTCTCAAGCAATCTCCCATCTAAGAACTAATCAGGCCCGACCCTGTTTAGCTTCCAAGGTCTGATGGGATGGCATGCCAGGGTGGTATGGCCGTAGCTGTAACTAGATGAGTTGATAATGAGGTTCATTTGGAAGGAAAATAAGTGAGAATGTTGTTGTTGTTTATGAAGTGAGAATAGACATGAAAATACTGAAAAAAAGAAGAGGAAAGTGTGTGTGTACAATACAGGCACAGCTGATCATACTTGAAATTAAAATATGCTATAAAGGCTTTGGAGTTAGGGCAGTTTGTTAATGGTGCATGAATAAATGAGCTGATTGATGGAATAAAATGGAGAATTTATCAATTGATCCAGTTATATGGAGATATTTATTGTACCATAAAGGCTAGCCACATCTTGATCAATAGAAAAAGGTAGAATTTTTAGTAAGTAATGCTGGTGATAGTTGTAGAAAAAATAATGCTATTTGTATTCCTTATGGATTGACACAGTGTCTGCAACAATGGGCTTAAACATAAATAAGATCATTTGCCTGGCACAGAATCGGCAAGTGTTTCAATCTGCTGTACATAGGGTCGCTATGAGTTGGACTCTACTCGACAGCACCTAACAACAACAACATACTTTTCATAAAGCTAAAACCCAAGGCACAAGAGATTAAATATAAAAACACCAAACCATACAAGTTCTGAAAGAAAACAGGTGAATTTTTCTATATTCTGGGAATAGGAAAACTTTCATAACTCTGATTCAAAATCCAGAAACAATAAAGAAAAAGTTGAAAATTTTGGCTGCATTAAAATTTATACATGAGAAATCAGACCTTAACTATACATACAACAATAGCAAACAAACTAAACAGACACAGCAAACTGGGGAAAATAGTTGGACTCTCTTTCCTTAGGCTCCAGCAAAATGCCATCTCTACCATGCAAGCTCAAATAACATTTTGTACTGTGTGCCTGATCAGAAGCCAGCAGGAGAATGGATTTCAGTGGCCACTTCTAGAGAGACTTGAAATTTCTTTAAAGCTTGGAAGAGCTGACGTACATAACAAGGTCTACTGACTTTTTTCAGGCTGGTTGCTCTTTCTCTCAGCAGCCGCTGTTTTCTGGGCTGAGCAAGCAAGTGTAGAACATGATGAAATTTTCTCGTTATAAACATCTCCATATGTTGTTGTTGTTGTTGTTGTTAGGTGCTGTTGAATGGGTGTCCAACTCATAGCGACCCTATGTACAATAGGTGGAACACTACTGGTTAGTGCTTCTCTGCTATTCATAAGGTTTTTCAATAGCTGATTGTTTGGGGGGAGTGGGTTGCCGGGTCCGTCTCCCATCTCCATATGAGATATGGATAAAATATGCCAGGGGACATTAGAATGAAGTGTGAAGCATAACTGGAGTGATGAGTAGTTATTTAGTGCATTTTAAAGCTTAACTGTGACATCACTAAAAAGAAGAGCCTTCTTTAAGTCTTTTATTTTTTATTTTTTATTTATTTATTTTTGTGGTACTGGGGGTTGAACCCAGAGCCTTGTGCTTGCGTGCTTTGCAAGTGCTGTACCACTAAGCTGCACCCCCCAGCCCATTTTTTCACTTTTGAGACAGGACCTTGCTAAATCATGCAGACTGCCTCTGGTCTCGAACTTTGATCCTCCTGTCTCGGCCTCCCGAGCCACTGGTATTACAGGCGTGCGCCACTGCACCCGGTTCTTTAAGTCTCTTACATATACCTTGGAAACAATGATAGAACTCAAAACAACTATAATTTGAATTGGGAAAGGCCTTAAGAATTGGCTGCTCCAACTATTTCTTTATAGATTAGCAGACACAAGGAAGTTAAGATCACCTTTCATGGCCAGACAATTAATTAGTACAAGAATTTCCTAGCTCCTCTTTAAATATTCTTTTTTTATTACACCCTGACTCCATTAATTACAAATTGAGCCCTTTCAGGATTTCTAATACTTTCTTTTTACATAGTTTATAGATAGAGAATTTATGTTCAGAATATTCCTAGTGAATCATGCAATGAGTCTCTTAAGAATTTCACTATTTTTACTCTTGCTCTAATCCCAATAAACCTGGCCACAGAATAAACAAGTCATTGTAATTTGCTTTTTTCTTTTGGTCTTTGAGAACAGGACTTCCTAAAACCCAGCAGTAGACTCAGGCAGGTGGTGTGCTCACGGAGGCCGGGATTCAGATAAGTCAAAAGGAAACTGATATGCTAGACCTTTTCAGAAATGTTGTCTTTAGGGAAAAATTGCAACAGATACTCTACCCTTATTCCCAATATTGTGAATTATATGTACTTTTATTCATTATCCAATTTTTTTTTAATTTTAAAAATTTCATTCCCTCAGGATGAAAAGAAAAAAATTATTTAGTTTGAAAAGTAAAATACAAAATGTAAATCAAGGCAGATCTATATGATTTTGAAATGGAGAGGATGTTAGAATCCAGACTATTTTTATTTCTTGCTTATTCTCAAGAGTAATGACTTCCTCAGGACACTGAAAAACCACCTCAAAAAAGCAACTAGCTAAAGGTATGTGTAATTCATGTACCCACAAATGTCATAATTTAAATTAATAGCACAGTTACAGAGTAGAGAAACGGGCTGCATATTATCTAGCTGTGTATGTCCAAACTCCTGTTATCATGAAATCTGATGTTAGATTTTCCTTTTGAGGACATTGTTGTGCTAAATTGCTTGGTGAAGATTTGTTTTTTTCTTTCTTATAAAGAAATTAAACAAATTAAGTTGTCCCATGGATTAATGGGGAACTAAGGCTTCAAAAGTTCCTTTCTTTATTTCCTTAGCCTGAGTGCAGGAATTCAAAGGAAGTCATGACTTCAAGACGTTATCATAATGTTCTGCCCGATTTTGAACATAATAGAGAAAGAACACTTGGTATGGTAACATCAAAGCTTAAACCAGTGGGACTTATAGAAGATGGTACATTTAGTTTTTCTCTTCACAGAGAGAAGGCTTTAACTATTGCTTAATGGGCTGTGTAAATGTTGTCTTTTATGGTTTAACTCTGTTATTGCATCTGTATCTTATGAAAAGCTCATATTATGGGCTTAGCAGATGGACTCGTTTGAATTAGGTTTGTTGTGAAGAGTCTTTCCAAAATATATTGTGTAAACTGCTAAGGTAGTAGAGTTGCCTCAAGATATTTCTGGAGCAATTGTCCGGCTCAAAGACCTTTAGCATAAAGAAGTCCTTGGGGAAAAAAACATCCAGAACTATCTCAGGTGAGAGGGCAGAGTCTTTCCAGGAAAGCCAAACTTCTTACTTTAAAACCATGGAAAGAAGCCTCTTCTTTTTCTGACTGACTGACCCAGAATCCTCATCTATAGAGCAAATAGCCTACAAAGTTTGCTTTTAATTTCCAAATGAAATGCCTTGACTCACACTCAGCATCTCAACATACTACAGAAACAGAAGGACATTTTACAACAGTGACTAAACATAGTGCATGTTTGCTGGAAAAATTCCATGAGATGGGGTCAATTGCTTTGGGAGAGGAACACTTTCAAAGAAGAAAAAAAGAGCCTCAATTCTTTTGCTTTAAAGCCTTTCATAAAATACGTGGGGAAGTGGTAAAAGTGACCTTAGGATCCTGGTAGTAATTTGTTTTTAAAAGCAGATGTCAAAACTTCCTAGCTTCCTTCTACTTTTTAATTGTGGATATTGTTATTGTTCTGGTGCACAAGTTCTGTGAATATAGATTCAGAAGAATCATGAATCCTTTTGGGGAGCCATATGTTAACAAAGGAAAAAATGTGGGAGTTAGCTGGCTGGAGGGGATGGAGAGGGAATAAAAGTGGAATAGGACACAAAGGATAGCTTTACTACACCTCAAGATCCAAATTAATAAGAAACATAAAAACAAAAAGAAGCAAAATTGGCCTTTTTTTGGTACAGTATTTTTTTCTATTTTGGGCAATAGAAGTAATGAATCATGGGATAATATGAGTTTTCCCTCCTTCCTTTCTTCCTTCCTTCTTTCCTTTTTTCCCTCGTTCTCCTCCTCCTCTACCTTCTCCTACTTTTCCTCTGAAAGGACATCATCATGAAATGTGTATTAATGGACATGTGAAAATCAAATGAACTCACAGATACTCTTTGGTATTTTGAAGGGGATGTTTTGCTCGGGGAACCCAAGAACAAAAACATGAGCTTCGGTGGCTTGTGAACTCTTGAAAATGTCAACACATGCTTATTGACATGTTTCTAGGCAGAGGGTGAACTCTCCTTCCCCAGATTCTCCAGTGGTTTTATGGCCTAGAAAAGTATAAGGACTACTAACAGCAGAAAACAGTTGAAGCAAAAGCAATAGTTAGACTGTACCACGATTTTTAAAAGCTGCTTTGGTATCACTGAATTTCTTTATTTTTTATTTCTTTATTTCTTATTTATTTATGTATTTATTTATTGCAGCAATTTGGGAGTTGAACCCAGAGCCTCACACACACTTTGCTAGGGCTTTATACTGGGTTGCATCCTATGTTCATTTTCATTTTTCATTTTTCATTTTGGGACAGGGTCTTACTAAGTTGTGCAGGCTGCCTTTGGGCTTGAACTCATGATCTTCTCACCTTAGCCTCCTGAGTTGCTGGAACTATAGGCATGCCCCACCGTACCTGTCCTAAACTATGAATTTCTTAATGCATTTTTTTTTCTGTAAACTTCAGACTACAGTTTTCCATGTAGTACTACTAAAAAGATTTTGGGTATTGGCTCAGTTGGTAGAGTACTGCTCTGCTCCCTTTGAGGCTCTGGGTCCAATCCCTGGCAGCATAAAATGGGAGAAGGATGTGGCAATCCACTCCTAAAGCAATCCCAAAACAATCAACAATTGTAAATCCTATGAGGATCGCTATGACACCACAACACCTACAACAACAACAACTAAAAGTATTTAAAATTCTGTATCTCACTAAAATTAGTGGGCAGAAGTTTGAGGAAGAAATGGGTCTCAAAATATCTCATTTAAAGTATTTATAACTTACAAAAGGAAAGATGCTAACTCTGTAGTGGAAAAACCCAACATATACCACTTTAACCATATGGTTAAGGTTAACAACATCAGTAATGAGACACATGTATGCTATTAACCCCTTGATAAGATTCTTTGAGCAAGAAATAACATCATTTCTGTGATATTAGTGCCAAAAATACAAAACCTCTTCCTGAATATAAAACAAAAACCAGAGAAACACAAACTGAGAGACATTTAATAGAATGATTGGTAATCTTCAAAGGTGTCAACATCAAGAAAGACATGGAAAAACTGAGGAGCTGTTATGAATCAGAAGAGACTGAGGAAATATGATGACTAACTGCAGGTGGGATCCTGGTAAGATAGATGAGGGGAGAAAGCACATTAGTGAACAAACTGGTGAAATTTGAATAATGTCTAAAGTTCAGTTAATAGAATTGTATCAATGTTAACATCTTTGTTTTTATCACTACTTTCTGCTTATATAAGATATTAATAAAAGGGGAAGCTGAATGAGAAGTACATGGGAACTCTTTTCTAAGTAAATTGATATATTTAGAAGTCATAATTCTAAATTTAGTTCAAAGCAAAAGAGAAATGATAACTCCTTGATGACATCATTTTAACATTTGGATGCACCTCTGCCTGAAGCTTGACAATCTTCCCATGAAGTTAAGTGAGATATAAATCCCCCCTTTTCTTAAAAAGAGTAAAACAAACTAAAATTCTTTCTCTCTTTTCTTTGTCACTCGGCAATTCATTTGAACTTTTTTAATATGAATGTCTTGATAATTCATTTTCTCTTTCCCTCCTTTTTGATTTTGTTGCATTATGAACATGGGATCTCATTAACAGAGCCTGCTTGAGTCTACTATGCCATCTTATTGACATTGGACACAGGTCATAGCTTTTGTGTCACTTCTAGGTGTGGGTCATTTATATATAGTGACTGGCTATTGCTTTCATATTTTCCATAATTATTAGAATCTCACTTATAATCTTTTTATTGCTAAATTTGAATATTTTGTCTTTTTCTCATCATTTTTGCAAAATTCTTTTTAGAAATTCCACATTTTTTACTATTAAAAAGACATCCAGTAACTGTAGTAAAAGGATGCCTATACTTATCTTGCACTATGCGCCTCTATCTTTCATACATTTAAAAAGCACTTTGACTACTGTTTGTTATAAATCATTTTTTAGCAGAGAGTAAGATAGGCAAGATCCTTCTTGGCTCATCACTATCTTATCTGCATTTCATCCAACTGGAAGGAGGAAAGAGCAACCTACGGTGAGTGGCTGTGCATTTTAGAGATCACTTGGTGGTTGCACACACATTATTTCTGCTCATATCCATTGTTGTTGTTGTTGTTAGGTGCTGTCGAGTCGGTATCTGACTCATAGCGACCCTCTGTACAACAGGGGAAACACTATTGTCAGTGCTTCTCTGCTGTTCATAGGGTTTTCAATGGCAGATTGGTTTTTGGGAGGGGGTTGCCAGGTCCTTCTCCCAAGCTCATATCCATTAGCACATACTTAATTAGGGGACCTCATCTCTGTGGGGCTCAATTCTGACCAGGAATCGAAATACCATGCTTGGCTAGCCTGCCTCGCTTGAGTGTTACAGAGGAACCACTCCAGGAGCTGGATAGGTATTAACTCAGAACTTGTCTTTATTGTAATCCAAACAGCAAACTCTGTTCCTGCTCTTCCACTAGAGTTCTATGCCTGTGCACCGCCCTCATAAGCCTCTAGGGGGAGTCAGTCAGAATTTGTGATGTCATGATGATGTTTGGGTTAGCCAATTAAGTGACATCAGGCGATATGATGTGGCCCCAAACTCGAGGAGAGACATGCCCTGGCTGCTTTGGTTGGGGGTCATCTTTCCTCACCACATGGGCTAGACCTCGTGGGCTCAGTCCGAAGCTCCAGCCTGGTGTGCCTATGGCAAGCCGTTAGGGAGCATTTTTGCCATTTTGCTTTGGCCTCATGGACTTAAGTTTGGTAAGTTGTTAGCTCTCCTGATGGCCCTTCTGCAACTGTGCCTGTCTTAGGTTGTTTCTCCCTTGAGGAATCTTACCCATCTTTGGCTAACCAGCCATCCTAAGGGGCCAAACAGGGTAATGTGAGGTCAGGCCTCAGGGTGGGCCAGGTAAGCCTGGAGCCATTCAGACTCAGAGCTGTGTCATTTCCCTTCCTTTTTAGGCCATATCCCTACACATCTCCTCAGAGCAAAAGAGGCAGAGAGATGAATTCTGAGAAGCTGAGAAGACTTTTACTTCCTAAAGCTGAGCATGCATTGTTGGTGTTAGATGCTGTTGAGTTGGGTCTGACTCATAGCAACCCTATGTATGACAGATGAAACAAACACTCTCTGACACAGTGCCATGCCAGGCCTTATTTCTATGCTTCTCTTCCATTCATAGGGTTTTCAGTGGCTGATTGGTTTTTGGGAGTGGACTGCCAGGTCCTTCTCTCAAGCCTACAGCACCTGGTATTTCTGGGTGATCTCCCAACTCAGTACTAAGAAGGCTTCTGAGATCTGACCAGATAGGACACATGGGACTGTGGATGCCAAAGGCTGGGATTTAGCTCAGTTAGTAGAGTGTGGCTCCACACTCTGTGAGAACCCAAGTTTGATCCTCAGCACTGCAAATATGGGAGAAAGATGTGGTAGCCCACTCCCCCAAAAAATCCCTGCTTCATGCTGTTGAGTAGCTGGTGCTACAGGTGTGCAGTGAAGCACTCAGCTAAATGGCATGCAGAACACTTATTATTTAAAGGAGACAGAATGAGGGAATATCTGCCCCATTGCCTTTTAAATTCAGGAGTCATATTCTGATCTGTGTCTTAGAAAGTTTCTATTACAGATTTGTAGACAACAGAGTTTGGTGGAGGTAACAGTGGAAAAATGGAGAGCAGGTAGAATGCCATTTGTACTACTTCAGGTGGCTGGTGATGGTGGCTAATTAGTTATTGGGATATTGAGTGACAACTAGCGTTAATTCTCACTTGGATAATGAAATCCTTGTAAAACTTAATAACATGTAGCTTATTTATTATAATTATGGTTGTCTCCTATAATCATTGTTTTCTTTACTTGGAAGTTAATTTCGTTACATATGCAATGATTTTACAAGTAAATATAGTAATTTGCTTTGGCTTTGTTTTGGCCACTAGGCTAATAGTTACAGTTTGGATTTATAACATGACCTTAGCTGGAATATGAAATTAGGAAGTTTTTGTGGTATGGCAAGGGAGAAATGGTAGTGGCTTGGATTCAGGTTGTAGCTGTTTAGTTGGAGAAAAGAGGAAAAATTCAGGATATATTTAGAGGGAAGGCCAGTAGAGTGGAAGATGGAATGAGAGAGGTGAGGAAATAAGAAATTGAGGCTGGCTTACAGATTTCAGCCTTTGTCAGTGGTGACTATTGCTGACATTTATTGAGGTATAAATATTTGGCAAGAAAATGAATTGCCAGGGGTAAGTAGAAATCAAGATTCATGTTTTGGTTATGTTTGGCTTGAGATCTCAAATAAAAAAGAAAATGAAGATTCCATGTTGTTGTTAGGTACTGTTGATATGGGTTTGACTCATAGCGACCCTATGTACAAGAGAGTGAAATACTTCGCAGCACTGTGCCATGCCTGGCACTATTGTCAGTGCTTCTCAGCTGTTCATAGGGGTTTCAGTGGAGGATTGTTTCAAGAGTGGATTGCCAGGTCCTTCTCCCTACAGCATCTGGTATTCCCAGGGAATCTCCCATCCAAGGACTAACCAGGCTGACCCTGCTTAGCTTCTGAGATCAGGTGGGATCAGGTACTAGGGTGCTATCACTGCAGGCTAATATCCCATTGGTAATTAAAATAAAATATTACAGTCTAGGTGTCAGGTCAAGGGAAAGATAATCTATAAATTAATTGGGAATTCACTGACATGGATGCTCCTGGGAAGTTTGAAAGATAAGGCAGGTAAACCCAGGAGAATACTGGAAAATTCCAGTAGACAAGTATGGCAGAGAGAAGAATGATGAACAGTCTGAATGCAGGTGGGTTTGGTTTTTCTACTTAAAGTTCTTGCCTCAGTTAGGAGAGAGGTGCTCATTCCCTACAAAATGTTAAGATTTTTATGATGATTCTACATAGTTAAGTGGATATTAGAATGAATAGCCTTGTCCTAGACTTCCTTATTTTTAGAAAATTCTCAAAGAATATGTAGTTTGTAAGCCTCTGACTTTTCCCATTTGCATATTCCAAATTCTTTTGGAATATGGTGTGTTTCTTCTTAATGCCCCAGATCTGCTCACTGAGATCTGGTACATATTCAAAGTTGATTAATATTTCTATCAGGATAGGTTAGTAGAACTTTAAGTACATCATCATACCAGTTGGAGGCATCACTTGTGCATCCCTGAATTTGAGTCTAGGTTCAAGTATTTTGGAGTTGGCCTCTAATAGGTTAGGACAACATTCTAATTTACATCCAAGAGTAAAAGTGGGAATGATGAAGTGTTACTTTGCAGTGGCTGACACTGAATTTTTTATTTGATCTCCACAGTCTACTCTTCTCTTTCCCTTCCTGCTATGTCTTCTATCCACTTGCATCATTTTTTAACAGGTCATTACAAAGAGAAAGTAAGAACTGGATGGTCTCCCTCTTATTGTTCAATCCCTTTGACTAAAAGTGGGTTTGTGACTATAATTGTTTCCAGAAAAGATTTACAATGTGTGCCAGTAAACTGACTATTACTTTAAAATATGTGAGCTTGGAAGGGCTTTGGTTATATGTAGGGTAGTGGATGGAGAAATTTTTTCTTTTTTTTTCTGTTTCATGCTCTTAATACAGTGCTGCTTGTCTGTGCTCCTGGTCTTAATTGGAATGGGAGAGTCTTCTGTCTGGTGAAGCATTTAAATAATATTAGAGGCTGACTTGCCTTCTATCTTGGGTTATATCTCTCACTTACTTGTCCCTTAAATTCTATTCTACTTAGAAATAAAAAAAAAATAGAAAAATTCATTTGTTCATTCACTTATTCATTGTTTTCAGACACTCATCATTTATTGAGTACTTATGTTACTTTGTACTGTACTGAGAATTTTAAGAACTCTAAGAGGTGATTTTGTGATCATTGCTTCTGTAGTATTTATGACTTTTTTAAGGGTGGCATCAACCATCTAAAATATGTAATGATAAGCCAATATTTGATTAAGTTTGAATTGAGTGGGTCAGACTCATGCTATGAATGCCCATTACATTCAAAATAAGAAAGAGACCAGCTGGGCATGGTGGCACACGCCTGTAATCCCAGCAATTCAGGGGGCAGAGGCAGGAGGATCACAAGTTCCAGACCAGAGGCAGTCTGTGTACCTTAGTGAGACCCTGTCTCAAAAAGCAAAGAAAAAACAGGCTAGGGGTGCAGCTCAGTGGTCCAGCACTTGGAAAGCATGCAAGTGCGAGGCCCTGGGTTCAACTCCCAGTACTGGAAAAAAAAAAAGAGAGAGAGAGAGAGAGAGAGACCGTGGTGAGAGCGGGACCAGTCACTGGTAACTCTTCAGAAGGGAAAGTCTTCAAGTGGCCTTGAAGGAAGCTTAGGACTTGAGTAGATCACCACTGTATAGATCACAACCCTTCACCAATTTTCAGCCACTTTATACTACGCAAATGGGAAAGGCGGTAAGGACTCTAGGAGATAGTTTTGATTCTGATCCTTCCCATTATATTAAAAGTTATTCTTCATTTTCACTGTTTTGCTTGTTACACTTAAGTCTTTTTCCCCCATGCTAAACATTTTAATGACAAGGCATATTTCCACCAAATCTTATGCCCCTTGGGAAATGCTACAGATTCCTAAAGTTCTGGCTGAGTGCCTCTCAAGAGGGATAAAAAGAAAAAGTAAGATGATGTCATTCAGGTAATGTCCAAGTCACATTTGCAGTCTCCCTAAGGTAGTTGTTTGTGGGTTTTTCGAGAATGGACAGCAATTGAAGCTCTGGAAAACTCAGTCCACATTCTGGACCAGCCTGGTGTTGCAAAGTCTTATCCTAGACAGACATCTAGGAAGCAAAAATAAGCTGAAAAATTGTTGTCTTTAGGTGCCCTCGAGTCGGTATCCAACTCATAGTCACCCTCATAGGGTTTTCAATGGCTAACTGTTTCGGGATTGCCTTGGGAGTGGGTTGCCACATCCTTCTCCCATTTTGTGCTGCTGGGAATCGAACTCGGGACCTCAGAGACTGCAGCACAGCACTCTACCAACTGAGCTAAATCCCAGCCCCATAAGCTGAAAAATAGGAAAGGCAAATTCTGAAGATGAAAATGCCCTTGATGACCTCACATATAATGGACACACATCAAGGTGCATGGGGACAGTTCTATCCTGGTAATAAGCATGAACTTTGGAGTGAGGATACTTGGGTTCAAATAAAAGTAATGCCCACTTCTTTCTAGCAGTGTGATTGGAAAAATTACTTAAGCCTTCTGTGTCTTAGTTTTCTCATCTTAATCTGAGCATAAGACTACTACCTGTTCCACAGTGCTGTTAGAATTAAATGGGTTAGTACACACCAAGCATTTAGAGAAGTGCTTAGATATCATCACCATCATTCGCACCACCATCATCAGCAGCACATGGTTATTTAAATGACAACAATGAAATAGAAGCATAAAGTCCATTTTGGGAAAAGGAGATAAATATGTGGCATAGGTAAGGAAGGGATAATGGATGGGAGATTTTAATGCTAAGCTGAGTTGTTTAGGGGATAGAAGTGATCAGGAGTCATTGGGTGAAGTGATTTCAGCCTCAGGTCTAAGAGACAATCATTCAGAATGAGAGACTCAGGGCCACAGTTTAGTCTGGTACTGGTAGAAGAGGGGGTGATAACTAAATATAATGACGCCAGATAACCAACCATGAAATCACTCCACACATTCAATGTACTGAGGACTTTTATGGTGAAGGAAGGTATGTGCTCCCCTTTAGTCATCAGACAGCAGCTGAGGCATTTGCTTGTTGTTGTTAGCTACTGTCATGTTGGGTCCAACTCATAGTGACCCTCATAGCATTTTCAATGGCTAATTGTTTCAGAATTGTTTTGGGGAGTGGATTGCCATGTCCTTCTCCCATTTTTGTGGTGCTGGGGATGGAACTTAGGCCCTTAGAAAGTGTGGAGCAGCACTCTACTAACTGAGCTAAACCCCAGCCCCGAGACATTTGCTAGAATTATCAAATAATTTCACCATTGCATCTGTCGTCATGGACTTTATGGTTTTGTGGGTTGCCAGATTTTAAACAACTTCAAAACAGTCTAGTGTGTATGAAGATGAGAAGCACAGAAGGCAGTGTGAGGCACAGCCTATTTTATCTCCTGGCCATTCCATGCTGCCTAACCTCCATGAGAAATCAGCATTGACAGTTCCATTAACTTCATTTTCTCTTGTCCTTCATGCTGTCATTCTACAAACATTTTCTAATTGTTTGTCTTTTTCTGGGATATCCTGCTTTTCCTCCAGGAGATATTGACATAGAGTTCTGTATATCTATATCTATGTCTGCCTGTAGCCATAGCACTGTGGCATCAGATCCCATCAGATATCAGAAGCTAAGCAGGGCTGGGCCTGGTTGGTACTTGGATGGGAAACCGCCTGGGAATGCCAGGTGCTGTAAGCTTGGAAGAAGGACCAAGTAACCCACCCCCAAAACTTAATCTGCCATTGAAAATCCTATGAATAGCAGAGAAGCACTGACAATAGTGTTTCACCTGTTGTACATAGGGTCACTATGAGTTGGACACTGACCTGAAGGCACCTAACAACAACATATCTATGTCTACTTCTACTTCTCGGTGTCCTTTTTAAAAATCTTCTGGAGTTAGGAATTGATCTCTGAAAGCATATTCATTTATGTCTCCTCCCAGAGAGCTTTTGAAGTCTGAGGTATCTCTCCATAGCCAGAATTCACTCACCACTTTTTATCTCTGCTTCATCCAGCCTTTCTTGCATCTTTGCTTTGTGATGAATGCACTTTATCTTCCATTTATCTGATAGAGCCAAGTCCATGATGAAAGTTGAGAAATCATATATCCTGGAACTGTAAGAAGTAGCCCATTCTGGGTCTCATTTGCCGTGCATTTTTCTGTGATGAACACACATCATTTCTGTTAGAACGGCTAAGAGGGTAGAATACATGTTTGTTGAATGACTGAAAACCTCACTTATTGCAGGAGCAAAAGAAAGAGAAATCTAGCTCTTACTGTAAAGAGAATGGATAATCTTAGTGAACATCATGAATCAAATTGAAGAAACAGTATCCTTATTTATCCCTTTAAACTTTATCTGACATAAGGCAAGAGTCACATGGCAGTGAATCTGAATTAACAACCAGAAACCTTCAAAGTGCGTGCTCAAAGTGGCTGGTTACAAAAGAATTGATTTTTAAACTGTAGTGAGACAGGCAATTATCTATTATCTCACATTAAGTCTAATCTCTACATTGACTCATTACAGACCCTTTCTCTCATTGGAGAATATCATCTGTACAAACTGTAAGGTCCAAGATAGCAATGATCTGCTAGACAGATGCAGAACAGATGGTTGAAAGCGTTATCTGCCCATTCAATTGCTGCATTACTCATTTCTGCCACCCTGATGTCCATGCCAACAGAGGGCTGCAGGAAGGCAGTCTTTGGGCCATTCCTCATGTTGACCCAGGGGGCCTACTTGGCATGGTTGCCTGTGGAGGGCACAGGGGCCAGCACCCTTGGACAATGTTACCTGGAAACAATGTTACCTGGAAAGCAGTCTGCTTAATGCAGTAAATTATGCTGCTACTTCCATAGCCATCCCTTATATCCTTGCCAAGTGCTTTTCGAAAGAGATAACAAAGTAAGATGATGTCATTCAGGTAACATCCAAGTCATACTTGCAGTCTCCTGAAGGTAGTTGTTTGGTAGCTCAGTGAGAATGGACAGCCATCAGAGCTCTGGAAAATTCAGTCCACATTCTGGACCAGGCTCGTGTTGCAAAGTCTTATCTAGGAAGATAGATATCTAGGAAGCAAAAATAAGCTGACAAATAGAAAAGACAAACACTGGAAATAAAAAGGGCCTTGATGACCTTGAAAGTTGCTGGCTCCATGGTCTCTGCATCATAACGAAAGGCTTAAATTGGTTGTTTAAATTGTCCTAATCCTACTTGAGGATCACCCAAGTTTACATATAGGTTTCCTTAATCTATCTCTTGTGCCCTAGATTCTGGGAAACCAAACCAAACCAAACCAAAACAAAACAAAAAAACAACCCCAGAGAAATCGAGTTTTCAGTTCTTCAGTTGACTGAGTATATTGGAATAAGTCATATTCAATTAATGTGTCCTTGCCCAGAGTTAGGCCTAATAATATCATGATTAAAGCCAGGTGAGTTGAAAAGGTCACGCTGAGAACCTATAGTCTCTACCACAGTATGTTTCTGTTTCCATTTAATTGAATTTTAAGTGGGTTCATAATGAATGGGTAAAACCACTGTTCTGTGTTCTGCCAGTTGGTTTTAATTAGCGATTGAGAATAAAATGGTCCCGGTTTAATTTAGCAGTGAAAGGGTTATTTTGAAATCTGAAAGGAAGGGAAACAATATGCTATGTTAAACTTCATGATTTTGTGTTACTTTTCTGTCATTTCTTCAGATTTATAATACGCTGGCTTTGCACTATGTACTGGGTGGAAGATAGAGCACCCTGGTTTTTGTGATGTTTATATCACTAGAGACCGCTTCATTGTTTAGTCTCCAATAAGAATTCTTCAGAAAGAACATTCCTGGAAAAGTCTTGACCATTCTTCAGACAGAAATGATTTTCTACTCTCATTGGAAGTATTGGTTATAATATTTAAATTGTTAAGATAGCATTCAGTGTAAGAAATAGCAAAAAATTCTTTCAATCATCAAAACAGATGATTTTTTATAATTAGTGCAAATCATGGCATAATAGCAAAAGAATACTAGTGACTATGTGGTGAAGGGGCAAAGAAAGCCCCAAAATAACAAAGATTCTGAGTGTAGATTTGCAGGGAACACACAGAGTATTTAAACAAAAAGATGCTTTAAAATTTTGGGCCCGGATGGTTGTGTTTGTCTGTCCCTTTCTTCCTTCACTTTTGCCTTTAATCTGGAAGATGATAGTATGGAATCAATAACGTGGTGAAATGGCTTTGCTTTTTATGGTTTCCTAAGGCTATGACTATTTTACAGAGATTAGTTCCACTGCAAGTCCCAAGTTTCCTTTTTTTTATTATCCACACTTCACATGGTGGTTTAGACTAAATTGTCCATTTGCGGAGTTTGGAAAGCAGTCTGCTTAATGCAGTAAATTATGCTGCTACTTCCATAGCCATCCCTTACAGCCCAGATAGTGGCTGTCTGATCACAGGGCTGATCAGACAGTCACTAACATGGAAGAGCATGTCCATGCCTCGTGTCCCCCGTTATTGAAGTTAGCTCCTCTTTGGGGTTTGCTTACTTCTGTTATGTTTTTTGGGCCTATGGAGTAGATTGCAGAAAACAGGTAACTTGGAAGGAGAGATGACTATTGAAATGTCACTTCCTTTTTTTTTTTTACTTTATTTTATTTTATGTTATTGGAGAATTTTAATCTACAACTTAATGGGTTCATTATGACACGGGTTTCATTATATTTCCCTATATGCATTTCATTGTCCATTACTCACATAACTTCCCCCTTACCCTCTCAAGACCCGCTTCCCCTATCCCCACTGCCCCACCAATGGTCTCCTTTCTATTTGCATGTCTTTTTGTGAGAATATTTATCTATATGCATGCATCCCGATTTTGATTTAAATCCAAACTTTTTTGTATAGTGATCTACTTTTTCACATTCTCAGCAGTATTACATGAGTGATCTAGTCTGTTTATATGATTCCCAGCCTTTGGTATTATTGCTATTATTATTATCATTATTTATTTTAGCTCCTCTTATAGGGATTTTTTTCTATATTCCCCCCCCCTTTTTCCACCATACTAATAAAGTTGTGCTGTTTACACTGAGGTTGACCTCTCCCCCTTCATCCTTCCTCACTGACCCTCTAACCAGAGGAGCCCCTCCTTTTGTAGCCTGGACTGTCCAGTGCCCATTAGTGCTGAAGTCTCAGTTGTGAGCTCGGGGGTCCTGGTGAACTTTAACAGGGAGAGCAAGCATCTCTTGATGCAAGCACGCCATGAAGTTTGTTGTTGTTGTTAGGTGCTATCCAGTCAGTATCCGACTCATAGCGGCCCTGCGCACAACAGGTGAAACACTATTGTCAGTACTTCTCTGCTGTTCATAGGGTTTTCAATGGCAGATTGATTTTTGGGAGTGGCTTGCCGGGTCCATTTCCCAGGCCTGCAGCCTGCAGCACCTGGTGTTCCCAGGCGGTCTCCCATCCAAGTACTAACCAGAGCTGACCCTGCTTAACTTCCGAGATCTGATGGGATCGGATGCCACAGGGCTACGGCTGCAGACCACGATGATGTTAGCTAGATTAAATCCCTGGCAAACTCTTACACAGAATTTCCCTTCTAGAAGATTGTCAGCCTGCTCAGCGAGGAGCATAGGGTTTTCTTTTCCACGCACATGGTAGTTTAGCTAGTCAGCAGCAGAGAAAGGGTGATGCGCCTGTGGGGGTTTGAAATACCGGGTAAGGAGGACCACAGGGCAGATCACTCCGGGTGGAAGAACCAGGAAGCGGTTGAGGGAGGCTCAAGCTGAGAATCACTGTAGTGAGGTGGTGGCGGATCTGGGGAGTGAAGGGTGAGAGGACAGAGGCGCTGTCCACTGGAGCAGCGGCTTCCCTGCGCTCCCCTGCCGAGGGCGCAGACTGGGTTAATTGTCCAGGGCTGCGGCTCTTGGCCACTCATCTGTCTTCTAGTAGACAGGTGTTCTGGCCTCAAGACTCCTTGGAATGATGACTGTTGCTGTTTTTCCTGTTTTCATAAATTTGACAATATGTCAGTAACTTGTTATGTCCGCGGATGGTGGCGTACTTGGAAAACAAAACTGAAAGCAGTTGAGGCACTGTCAGTGCAGACCTCGCTCCTGCCTCCAGACATCCCAAGGACTCCAAAGGCCTCATTTGCATACTTCCCCGAGTTAGGCAACCGTGTGATGGTGCTGGAGGCATTGTTGTTCTCATTTTATAACACACAGAGGGTGATGGTTTCTATAGTCGAAAGCATTCTTAAATCCAGGAGGATTCATGTCTTGTTAACCCTGTCCCCTCCTGCGATGACTGGAAGTAGTTCTAATTGTGCAAAGCCCCCATGCAGTTCCTATCACCTCCTGTTATCCCTGACTGGTTCCTTCTTCTGGTACTGTTTAACTGGGTCATAGTAAACAAGGTACCAGAGAACTAACGCGAAGGAACATACATAGAGAATCATAATTATTTTATTATTTGGAGGAGAATATTATCTGTCTGAATACATTGTATTGTATTGCCTTTCTTGGAACTCCTTTGACCCATGGCTAAAAAACGCATTTCAGCTGAATTTACCGTTTTGCTCCTCTGCACGCAAATGGTGTGTGTGTGTGTGTGTGTGTGTGTGTGTGTGTGTGTGTGTGTGTGTGTGTGTCTGTGTGCACATGTGTGGGTATGTACTTTGTTCTTGTAATTTCTAACAGGTCTGTGGTATACGAGGTGTTAAGTCGTTTTATGGAAGTTCTGTGAAAATGCTAATGTATACCGTCAATTGTGATACACACAGCTGTTAATCATCAATGTTTCTGCAGCTCTGAGAAAGCAAACAAACCTGAGAACTGTCATTGGTTCTAACAGTTGGCAATACTATTATGGTGGGAGGTGGAGGTGACTATTTGCAACCCATTTGGATATTCTCCACTTATTATTTTGCTCTGCATCAATCATATAATTAGAAATCATCAAAATTAGCTACAGATGCCTTTAATGGTAGGAAAACAACTAAAATCTTGAAAAGATGAGAAAGAATATATGCCATTTATTCCATCTCCTGAGTAATAAACTAGGAAGCTGAAAGGGAAAGGGTCAATGTCCCTCTGTGAACAAGGCCTGGGTTTGAATAGGTTCATGGTTTGCCTTTTCTCATGTGCACATTTTTGGAATGAAGCATCCCTCCCTGTCCTTAGGCTCTATTTGCACTCAAGGACATTATGTGGCTGGTGTTTGGTGAGTGAAGATGTGAGAAGATAGCCCATACTTTCCCCATAGTATTCCTTTTCTTCAAAAAACATCATGTGAGCAAAACACAAGGAATTCCATGCTGTTGTGAGATGTGAGTGTTAGTCGGTGAGGGAGAGTGAGAATAGGTTCAGGGTTCCTCTAAAGTATAATGGGTAAAGACAAAGGGGATTCACATATAAATGAGAAGACAGATCCACATGGTTCTGGGATTTGCTGGCTAAACCACAGGCTGGGAGGCCTGGAGTCCAAATTTCTATTCCCAGTTCTTGAATGTCCATAGCCCATTTTCCTAGTGGCCTTATGACATTATTTATATTGATACAGCCATTACTTATTGATAAGTATCTGAGGAGGATCTGTTTGTTTCTTGCTTCCTGTTATGGAATAACATTTTTGACTTGATAATTTTATGGGTTCAGCAGACTGGTGGCAATTAGAAAAATTAGCAAATATGGAAAAACTGGAATTGCATTATAATATTTTTAAATGTTTTGGTATCTGCTATATCGAACTTCTCAATATAAAATAGGTTTTAAAATGCTCTTCTTTAGGGTCTCTATTAGTTCATATGTATTGATTTATTTTAGAATAGCCTAGAGTAATGATATATAGTTGGGATACACCAGCGTTTCATCCTTATCATGATAATGCTCTGTATCACACATCACGTCTGCTACAGTAATTTGTGTCAAATAAAAACATTATGGTGTGTCCTCGGCCACCTTATTCACTGGATCTGGCACCCGTGTAACTTCTGGGTCTTCCCCAAAGTAAAAAAGAGCATGAAATGTAACTCTTTTGAGTCGATTCTGGACACTGAGGCAGCAATGATAGTACAACTAAAAACACTTAGGAAAGAGGACTTCCAGAACTGCTTCAGAAAGGGGCAAGCAAGATGGGATAAATGTGTTTGAAGCCAGGGGAGTATTTCAAGTGAGATTAACGGCAATTTGTTTTTTACTGTAATAAAATTTTTAATTTGAACATTCATTTTATCCTTTGACTACATGGGATATACATCACATATCTATTCCCTAAAACCTAATTTCTAATTTGCTTAAAAGAAAATATTAATGGGATTTGGAACTGTTAGTAGTAAAGTTATAAGGGTAAGATCACACACATCTGGGTTCAAATTCCAGGTTCCCATGACATTCACCCCGGACAATTTTTCAAAGTCTTGGTTTCTTCATTTGTACATGGTAATTACATAAATGCCTGCAGCTGTACCACTGTGGCATCTGATGCCCCCAGATCTCCAAGGCTAAGCAGAGTTGTACCTGGTTAGTACTTGGATAGGAGACTACCTAGAAACACCAGGTGCTGTAGACTTGGGAGAAAGACCTGGCAAATGACTCCCAAAAAACAATTAGCCATTGAAAACTCTATGAATAGCACAGAAGCACTAACAATATTGTTTTGTCTTTGTATGTAGGGTCCCCATGGGTCAGACACTGACTTGATGGCACCTAACAACAACAATAGCAATTACATAAACAACTATTTCATAAGGTTGTTATGAGGATTAAAAAAGTGATACATGAAAAATGCTTAGAACACTACCTGACATATCTTTTTCCTCCCTTTATTGGTAAGTGGTGGGGTGCAGAGTAATACAGCATTGGCTTTTTCTATTATGCAACTACTACATGACTTTTGGTTACACTTTCATCAACTTACGAGGTTTATGGAAACTTTTAACTAATATGTAGTAAAACATGTACGCATATTTGGGTTATACTCCCCTATTTTCCCAATGTACTCTTGAAATTGTGCTGTTTACATTGAGATCATCCTCTCCCCTTTATCCCTTTACATTGTTTCTCTTCCTTGTCCCACCTTCCCCAATCTTCACTTCCCTTTGCCAGTCTCCTCCTTACTTTTTTCTACTCCTTATATTTTCCCCTTTGCTATGTTTATTTTAGATATTTTTATATGTCTACTTATGTATACATTTTTTCTTCCTTTAAGAATGATTCAGCTCCCACGTATGAGTGAGAACACATGGCATTTCTCTTTTTGAGCTTGTGTTCATTCATTCGCTGAAGATGATGTTCTCCAGTGCCATCCATTTTGCTGCAGATGACATTATTTCATTTATTTATTGCTGAGTAGTATTCCACTGTGTACACATACCATAGTTTTTTTATTCATTCTTTTGTTGATGGGCACCTTGGTTGGTTCCATATCCTTGCTGTTGTGAAAAGTGCTGCATTTAATATGGAGATGCAGGTGTCTCTGTGGTATGATGACTCATGTCCCTTTGAGTATATTCCCAGGGGTGGTATAGCTGGGTTGTATGGCAGTTCTATTTTTAGTTTTCTGAGGTATCTCCAAATTGATTTCCAAGGTGGTTGACCCAATTTACAGTTCCACCAACAGTATAAGAGAGTTTCTTTTTCTCCAAATCCTTGGCAGCATCTGTTCTTATCTGTTTTGTTGATCTTGGCCATTCTTACTGGAGTTAGGTAGAATTTCAAAGTTGTCTTGGTTTGCATTTCCCTGGTGACTAGGGATATTGATTATTTCTTCATGCATTACTTAGCCTCATGAAATTCTTCATTTGAGAACTGTCTGTTCATTTCCCCTGCCCACTTGTGCATGGAGCTATTTATTGTTTTGGGATTTGCTTTCTTGAGTTCTTTGTAAATTCTAGAAATTAGTCCTCTGTCAGATGTGTGGGAAGTGAAGATTTTCTCCCATCCAGTGGGCTCTTCCTTAACTCTGTTGATTGTTTCCTTTGCTGGACAGAAGCTTTTTAATTTCATGTAATCCCATTTGCCAAATCTTGGTGTGATTTCCTGAGCGATGGGCATATTGTTAAGAAAATACTTTCCTATGCCTATGTTTTGGAGCATGTTTCCTGTCTTTTCTTCTAGTAAAGTTTCTCATTTTAGGTTGAGGTCTCTTGACATAATATATCTTAATTATTCCTACATTTTGTTTCCTATATTTAGAATTTTCAAGTCGGTGGTTTTCTTTAGTTTGAGTTTCCCACTAAGAACTTTAAGGAACGTTCAGTTTGATTCAATGTTACTTTTTAAGCTCACTTGCACTTGATCTATTGGAGTATTTCTTTCATAAAATTTTCATTGGAGAAGAATGTAAAAATAAGTATTCTTCCAGGAATTTAGTTCTTTTAACAAAACAAATTTGGTTACATCCCTGTACCTGACCCCAATCTATTGGTGCAGAGTCTGTACCTTTTTAATCTTAAAATACCTCAAACTCAGATAAGTGCTCTATGATTTATACTAAAGAATGCAAAAGAATAATTGTGAACCTGAAGTGAATTGGATCGACTTCAAATCTGTTCCTCAGGCCTTATCATAGTTTTAAAGCCTAGTGACAAAAAAGAGATAGGTCTATACTGGAGCAAACAGAAAGTCAAGGTTTTATAGGTGAATAGTACCAGAGCTCTGGCTGTCTTCAGAACAAATGAAATAGAAAAATTCACAACTGCAGATAATTTTGAATGTAGTTGCAAGTTTTCCAAAGATCTGTATAATTTTTTGGCTTGTTTTATATACAATATGATTAGGGTCTCATTACATATGACAACAGTTTTATCTTTGAACTCCTATACCATTTATTTATAATACTCCAATGATAAAATATACCACATCTTAAAGTCCTTTTGGTTTTACTGTATCTGCCTTAAGGATGAGGATTATTCCTGACCAACTTTTGTATCTATTATAGTCTCTAGCATTGTACTTTCTAACACTTAGGTGTTAGTAAATATATTTATTGAGTTGAGTTAGAAATAGCATCAGTGAGCTCTTTGAATTAGCAAATGTCTAAAGCTCATAACACATTAACTGCCACAAACATTACTCTTCATAGTAGCTGCCATGATGGACTTTGCTATGTGGGTGAACATGTGAATCCATGTCCTTGTATACATTCATATATAGAGATGAGAGTGGCACAAATACATTTATTTAGAATGTAAGAATCTTCTATAACCTTAAGAGGATTTCAATTATTGAAGAAGAGGATCCTATAAATCTCTTTCCACTAACATATTTGAGTGTCAGAAGAGTACTATCCAAAAAAAATCATGCCCACTTAAATCAATCCCAAATTATTATTTTAGACCACATACTAGGGGAAAATATAAGACACTTCCAAGATGTTTTTTAAATTGTGAACATTATTCCAAAATCCTACAAAGGAAGATGTGAAACTGTTAGTGGGGTGGGGACTGGAAAATATCTGTACACTTATATTTTGGCTTCAGCACCAATGATGGTAAAAGAATTATCATCTTAAATAAAGTGAGAAAAGGAAATGACCGCCATCTGCGTCATTCTCCTGATTAGGGGCCTTCTCATCTAATCACTCTGTCTTCTATTCTACTTTGTCATCCCTAATAATTGTGGTTTCCTGGAGGGTTCTCTGTTACATTCTTTGGTTCGACTCAAGGGCCATAGCCATGCACAGCTCACACTGGAGCTTTTCAGCTCTGTTTACTCCTGAGGAATCTCTCAGAACTCTCTTGCCTTGGCCCTGTCACAGAATAATATTCCTTTGGAAGAAAAGTGCTGGCTGGATCCCTGTTATCACCTAATTCCCTTTCATTTGATGAAATCTTAGATTCTTCTTTCGGAGAAGCATTCCACAGCCTAAAGTGGAAACAGAGTAAACTTTATCTGTAACTACAGTGTCTGTGAAATTACACTTATTCTGTGGCATCCTGGAAAGCTTTTGTGTGTCCGAAAACAGTTCATTAGAGTGGGGTGCTTGATCAAGAATATAGAGCCCCTTGTGGCATCAACACAACGTCTTTAGTGTGATATCAATAAGGTGAGGATCTGGGAGTGAGGAGACCTGGGTTCAAGTGGCAGCAGATGCCTGTGGATGCTCCGTGCTGCTGCTCCCAGACCTTTCTGAGCTCCCTGGCACTAGTTTCTTCTGTGCTGACTCTCTGCTACTCTGGTAATGATATTCTTTGGAGACTTTGGAGCTTACTCTGCTGCTCAGAAACACAGGGGAGTTAAGGTTCCCAAAGATAACTCTCATTCCATGTGTGATGGGGCATAGTGGCTAGAAGCCTAGTCTTCCATTTCCATGGTGGGATGATTCAAAAGCAGGATCCACAGGGTTTTTCACAGAGAAACCAGCCAGACTGACTTCCAGTTGCTCAAAGAGTTGTCACACTTACACAAACTTTATTGGATTTTTCCCTTACCTATTCTCTCATGTTTGGGAGAAGGGTCTGGCAACCCACTCCCAAAAAACAATCAGCCATTGAAAACCGTATGGATAGCAGAGAAGCACTGACAATAGTGTTTCATTTATTGTACATAGGGTTGCTATGAGTCAGACGTCAACTCAACAGCACCTAACAACAACAATAGCAATTCTCTCATGTTTCCAAGGAGCTCTTCCCAAAGAAACAACTTAATCCCAAATGTTTGTCTTTGGATTTGCCTTAAGGAGAGAGAACACAAACAAAGACAAGTCCTACTTGTACAGGTAGCAAGCACTGAGAATCTGCTTAGTGATTTTATTTTTCTGAGTCTAAGCTTCTCAATCCATTGAGTGAAACCATTGGACTAAGTCAATAATTTTCCTAATTATTTAGTTGTAAAGTCTTTCTTAAATCAATCTTAAACAGAAACCAAAAAATAGAAATAGTTAAAAACGATGAACACATTTCTCAGGTAGTTTTAGGGCTTCTTGTTTGCACATTAGACACTTGCTTTGTAGATCAGTTCCCACAATTCCTTGTAGCACACTTTTAAAATAACCGTGATAGATGATTCTTAAACCTCATGGAATTCCTAAAATTCTGGGATTCTCACCGTGGATAAAGGCCCTTGTGGAACCCTCTACTTCCTTCCTAATTGTAACCTAGACTCCACGTCCACATAGATCCAGTTTAGAGTTTTTTATCACTCCACCATTTATACCCCATCTCCGGATGGATGTGCTGTGTGCACTTGTGCATGTATATCTCTATATTCCAAAGAAGTCAGATGTGCAATTTCCCACGTGGTGGCAGGCATCTCAGTGTGAAGACTATAGATTCTGACGGTCTGCTGGGTGTTTATGGAGATTAAAAAGTAGCCTTCATTTAAATTTGTTTTGGATTTCATCATAAGAACTTTCAGCCACTCTGCTATTTCATCTATGGGAACAAGTTCAGTAATATGTTCAGCTTTAGAACAGATGAAATATATATGGAACTTATAAATATTTCAGGGAGCCTGTGTGATATAAAATACTGTTTTTCGTTCTCAAACCTTGGCCATTTGTGTATTTCTTAAAAGTTGTTTTCCTTTCTGCACCAGGGTATTTTGACTAGAATTTAAAAAATAAGATGACTCTTTCCTAGAAGTATCCTTAGGCCTGTTTATTTCTTCCTTTCCCACACTCTCTGCCTAAGCTGGGGTCTGAACTATCATCACCTTGTCTCGCTCTATTATTTTTCTTAGTGTACATCAGTGCATCCCATTGTCCTTCCAGGTAGACCACAAAACCTCAACCACTTGTGTTCCCTGGGATTTGTTCCAACACATCATTTACTTTGCCAATATTTCTAGGGACACTTTCTCCTCACCCCTTAGGCCCTGGACTTTTGCTTAACTTGTAGACATACATAGAGGGAAAAAACACAATCATTTCTTTTACTTGTAGTATCTGGAGGAATAGCTGTCTTCTCATTTCTGTTGTTCATCAAATCATGCCTTCATGAGCACATGGTTTTCTTTTTGTTCCTCCTGAAGATGAATAAAATAAAGATCAGTTTCAAGGACTACACTTGGAGAAGAGAGAAAATAACTTCCACTCAAGTTTCTGACCACATACATATCTAGATAATATGCATATGAGAATTTTTTTAGAATGGATTATTTCTCTCAAACATGATTCTGAATGCTGTTCACTCAGTATTTTCTTTGTGAACCTGAAAGTCAAGGAGAAAGAATATAATATATACAACCATCTCAATCCAGCCACAAGGTCTCACATTTCCAGGGGAGATGATGGTTATAGTTTCTTTTTTTATTTTTGTTTATTGTTTTGTGTTTTGGTACTGGAGGGTTGAACCCAGGGTCTTGTGAATGCTAGGCAAGAACTCCACCACTGAGCCGCACCCTGAGCTCAGCCCTTTTTTATTTTTTATTTTCAGACAGTATCTTGCTAAGTTGCACAGGCTGCCTCTGGCTTCAAACTTGTGGTCTTTCTGCCTCAGCTGCCCGTGGCACTAGGATAATAGATGTGTGTCATGGTACCTGGCTCTGTAAGTTCCTTTTACAAGTTCTTTATTTATCCAGAAATTTTCTATCATGTCTCAATGCACTAAATATAGGACAGCTGTCATGTCAATACCTTTAACATTCTAGAGAATACATTCTTCTCTCTCCTAGCAGAGTTTTGCTTGAGTCATTCAGGTACACACATTACCTTTTCAATGGCTATTTTTAAGCTCCCACTTTTCTTTCTTAGGATTTTCACCCTGCCATATGATGTCACCTGGATGTATTCCTCACCCAAAAGACCTAAGCTGAGAAATTGCCTCTTTTCTCCCACACTTGACTGGGAGTTTCTACAAGGCAAAAGCTCATCTCTCAGAACCAAGTGACCTATTTAGTATGAGCTGGTTCCTTAATGTATTCTGGCCCAATGGAGATGTGCCTGGCTCATGCCATGACATTTTCAGTTGCATCATATGGTTGTGAAAGCTGGACATTGAATAAGGGAGGCAGTAGAATTGATACTTTTGAATTATGGTGCTGGAGACAAATATTGAATATTCCATGGACTGCTAAAAGAACCAACAGATCTGTCCTAGAAAAAGTGCAACCAGAGTGCTCCTTTGAAGCAAGGATGGCCAGACTGCATGTTATGTATTTTAGACATGTAGTGAGGAGGGGCCAATCTCTCTAGAAGGACATTATGTTTGGGAGAGTTTTGAGTCAGCAATATAAAAAAAAGATGACCATCAACTAGATGGATTAACACAGTGGCTGCAACAATGGGCTTAAACATAAAAAATCAGGGAGTGTTTCATTTTGTTGTACATAGGTGCGCTTATGAGTCAGACCAGAATCATAGCACCTAACATCAACAATAACTCACTAAATTATTACAACATGTGTTTTAGGAATTGCTTTTGGATGAGGCTTCATTAAGAAGTTTCTGAAGGGCTCAAGATTTCATGAGTTGGCAGTTTCTCAGAAGCTCTGACTGGCTTTTGTGGTGTTTCCAGTTCCATGTATGAATTATATAGCTGAAGTCTCTCTCCTCCTGTACTCGGCTTTGATGGCTTCCCAAGCTTGGAGCTCTGTCTGTCTTTGTCAGATTGTAACACTTTATCTCATCCTTCCTCTGGCTTTTCCACCTCAGACACTGATGGGAAAAACAAAACCCTTTTCATTGACTTTCCTTCTGCCATGTGCATCTGTGTGCCTCACTGTGGTCATATCAAGTGTCAGCCCACACCCTGTGGAGATGACCAAAGGTTCTGTGACAGATGCCAGCGTGGCGTAAGCTTCCCACAAACTAGTTTGGGGGCATTCCAGTGTGGGAAACAACTATTTTCTTTCCTGTTTTAGTGCCAAGATCCTTCAGCAAATGAAGCCAATATATCTGTGGATTGTGTTTTATATTATTTCTGGGCAGGAATCACTACCGATGTGTTATCTCCTTTAGTAATGATGCTCCTAGGAGTTGGCCGGTGTTAAGCATAGGTGCGGCAGTTGATAAGTTTCAGATGTTTCTCCTCAGTTTATGTATTTCCCCCTTCGATGGAACTTCTCATGGCATACTTCTTCCTAAATTATTTTTGTTCTTTATCCTTTGATTATGGCACCTATCAAAAGATGTTGCTGGGTCAAGACTTTACAGTGGTAGATTGTGTCTGGGGAACCTCCTGAGCACCCTGAATTCTGTTATGATTTATCTGCTGAGGGTGTTAGGTATAGTGAGGCAGCCCCAGCAATGTTTATGCATATGTCCTTTTCCTGTTTTACTGAGCATCTCAGTTTGCCTCCATGGATGGTGATGAGGTTGAGCAGGACTCTGCAGCTCTATTTTTAGATGGTGACAGATGCAAGAACAATTATCTAACGCATACCACGTCTGCACTAGGCAGTGTTCCATGTGAGATAGATATACGTGTATGTACATATGCCTGCATCTTTTCTTTAAGCCAAATGGCAAACACAGGAAGTAGTATTCACCCGATTTCTCAGAGGTCTCTGGTTACTTACTGCCTGCTAACCTGGTATTTCCTTTCCATGCCTGGAACAGTATGTAGACTCTTAGCCTTGATAATTTCCCCTTGCTTTTAAAACATCATGTGTATTATATGCCCTATTGATGGATAAAGATTGATGGGGGTTATCACTACTCATATTGTTTCAGTTTTGCATTTAGTGGTTGTCTATACACCCAAGATGAGGAAGGGAGAAGAGGTAAGCGCATGTGGAACTGCTGCTTTCCATTCTTTGGATGCCATCCTCCTGTATTTTCTCTTTACTTCCGTTTATTGTTATTTCTCTCACTTAAGCCCTGACTCAACCTTCACATCTTTCACACACACACACACACACACACACACACACACACACACACACACACACGCCACCAGCCCCATTTACTATGCTTGGACATTTAAGCAGCACTTTTCCCAACATGTCTTTTAAACACATGACTTACTCTGCTTTCTCTTGGTTAGTTGGTGAAGCATCTGAGGAATAGAGCAGCGACATGGCCTGCCACGTCCATAAAGTTATGCCAGAGGAATCTTTGAGCAATGGAACTTAGCCCTCTTGAGGCTCAGCTTAAATTTCTCTGCCTCTGTGGAATCCTTCCTGAGTCCCCCTCCACATTCTCTGAAGGCAGAGGTATTCCCCAGAGCCTGTGTTATCTCACATCACTTTATATATCTCTCAGCACAGCATTTATCTTAGGATATTATGATTGGAGGTTTATGTCTCTTGTCTTTTAGGCCACGTGACTCCTTATGACAAACACTCTGCCATTTATCCTTACATCCTCTGGGCTGGAGCAGCCCTTGGCACATCATTAATGCAGGATGAGTTTATTCCATACTTGACTGCTTCTGGGCTGCGGAGTTGGCTGCTATTTTTATGATTGTTTCCTAATGTCCTGCATCCTATGGATGCTGTCCTTTCATGGGTATTGGTAGATGTGAGAGAGTCCCACTACTGACTCAAAAGATATACAAGACCATGTAGATCCCAATCACAGATGTTTGACTACAAAGATTCTATTATGAAGTTAAAAACCTTCAGTTAAAACCAGACCTAACCCACTCATGTTATAGAATTTCCTTTATCAAAACTATGACATGAGTTTAAAAATGAAGGTCAAGTATCTATTTTTAAAATTTAATTAATTACTTATTTATTGGGGTACTTGAGGGTTGAACACAGGGCCTCACACATGTAGGGAAGCACTTATAAATTGCCCTTACTAAAAAGCATTGCAGACTCCCCAACCCCCGCCGCCCTGCCTCCATGAGTCATCTGAAGTTCTCCAGCCCTTGTCTTAAACCCACAGCCAGTCTGGATTTGGGAAGCTGCAATTGATATGACAGAGGACCACAAATAATGCCCTCCAGCCATGATGGAAAGCTTCCTGCAAACCCCTGCAATACCAGAACTGAAGGACTGCTTAATTATGCATACTTCTTGCCCCTGCCCACAACTTTTCCTCTGTTTAAAATTGAAGCTCACGTAAGTTCTTGCAAGACCGACTAGGGACCACCTGTTCCTCTTGCCAATGTGCACATTGATCAAGTCTCCCTTTTCTATTTTTCATCATGTCTCCTTGACTGGCATTTAGGGATGGGTGGCCAAGCCTAAATCTGAGAACGGGGCTTCACCCTAAAATCTGGTAGCAAACATATTTTGCAAGGTCTATACGCCTGGGGTGCACTCCCAACCCATATTTAATTTTTTTTTTTTAATTTTGAGACAGGGTCTCACTTAGTTCCACAGGCTGCTTTTGGCCTTGAACTTGTGATCCTCCTGCCTCAGCCTCCTGAGTCACTAGGATTAAAGGCTGTGCTACCACACCTGCTTAGGGTTAAGTTTCAAAATAAAAATTTTAGTGCTTTTGGTTAAAGTTTCCTCAAGGCTGTGTGAGTTTTGTACATACACATGTCCCCACGCAGATGTGCGTACACACACACATTTGCAGCTTGAGGTCATCTTATGTGGTTAGGAAAGCTTTCAATTTCCATATGAAACATTACCAAACTGTTTATATCTCTGGATTTCCGACATGATTTTAGCCCGACCTGTGGTAAATTTCCCCATGTAGGCACAGAAGGAGACACACCTTTATCCCAGACTTTAACTCACCCGCAGAAGTAAGTTATTAAAGGAGTCAGCAGGGAGAGAGAGAGAGAGAGAGAGAGAGAGAGAGAGAGAGAGAGAGAGAGAGAGAGAGAGAGAGAGAAATAGCTATGCTTCTAATAGAAGAAAGCAAGCAAATGCTGATTTAATCAATTGATTTACTTTTAAGTAAGAGAACAGATGTTTTCTGTTAGATCCCTGGTGAAACTTGGTAGGCGCCTATGATACTTTAGGGCCGGTGGCTCCTGATAAAATTTGAGACAAAGGTCTGGGCTGTTCTTGCTAAATGGATTTTCGCACAGCAGGTTCGTCAACTGTGGTTCGATTTTCTCTTGAAGAGGACTTGTCAGTCCCTGCTTTGTCTGTTCATGCTCTCTCCCCTCTTCATTCCTTTTTGCCCCTTATCCCTTATCGGAAGATTTTTTGTACTTCTGTATCTTTTAAAAATAGTAATTATAAAGAATTTAATTCTCTACCTATAAATGACTGAGTGTTACATTGTGTGGCCCAGAAATACCTGTGTGTCTTCCGACTTCATCTGGTCTGTAGCTTCCCTTTGAACAGTCCAGTTTGAAGAGAGGGTGAGATGTTCCTCCCCCTGTGCTGTCTCCATAACCTGTCCCCAAGCCTTGCTATGGAAACATTAACCAGAACCCCACTCGCTAACACTTCAAAGGCTTCCTCTATAGGTTTCTGAGAGCCTCCAAAATGCCAGCTTTTCTTTTTTAGCTTCTTGAAAATCACTTGCAGTAATGTGAGCCTTTGGCTTCTCATAAACACTCCAATTATGTTCTTATTCTGAGAATTTTTTTGCCAAACATAATTTGTTCTTATACTTTCAAGTCATACTTCATCTTCTTTGCTTCTTTTTTTCCCCCCAGACAGTCACCCCTTTACCCATTATTTGACAAACAAGTCTGCTGGACCACAAACTCCTTATGATCAGGGAATGCCCTTTATGATTTTGGATACTGTGCAGAGCGTGGTACCCAGTGCAAAGTGGGTGTGCCAAGCATGTTTGTTGAATGAAGACAGCCGCCTCCTTTATAATCAGAGCCCATGTTTGGGCAGTCTGTCTTAGCTCATCAAAGTTGTCCCTTTGAAGAAATCAAGGCAGCCAAATGGTCAGAGAAACTTGTTCCTTAGTCATATTTTCCATCAGGAATTCTCCCTTTATCACCTATGCATTTTGTATTATTTGATAATATTGCTCCACATATCCATTTGCTTACCTTGAGTTTGTTTGGAACAGCAATGATAATATCTAGAACTATACAATGATTGTTTTGGTAGAAAGAACTAGCCTGGCAAACTGGTATGGCATTAGAAGGCCAGGAAAGCATCTTCCCTGGGGAAGTGGGGAAGGGGAAGGGGAAGGGGAAGGGAAATAATGTAGAGGGGTAAAGAGGAGAGGAAATCTCAAAATACAGGATGCAACTATATGAATACATAAAAAAAGAGAAGGAAAAAATCAAAGAGACTATAACTCATGATTGCATATGATTTTCATTATATATTAAAATTCTTATTTCTTATTTAGCTCATACTGTTCTGTGAAACGTGGAAGATGATGAATGTGTAAGCAAAATTGATTTAATAGTTGCATAATCGATATAACAAAGGACTTATCACTCTGTATCCCACTAACATTTATAAATAAAAATAAATTATAGAAAAAGCAAACATCTCACCACCCAGAAATCCTGTGGGATGAGGGATAGTGCCCAGTTTTTCATGCCTACCCAGAATAGACTGGGATCTACCTGAACAAGCATGACTTGAAATTAAGTGAGAGGATAACAAAGAGGATGGTAGCAAGACAAAAGGAACTGTGCATGGTTTCGTGCAGCTGCATTGGGTCTGTTCTGATTTTTGCTCCTCAGCATCCCCCAAACTAAAACATCTGCAGTAGGAAGGAGCAGGAGAGTGTTTCCTAGCAGGAGCCTGAAGAATGCTTATTTGAATGGAGCTGACTTCTTCCCTTCCCCAAGGGGCAGAGGTGTTGATAGTTTCCATCAGTAGTGACCTCATAGGAAAGCCATGTGCATCGCGAGAGCCACCACCACACCTGGCACTGATTCAGGGAGAAGATGGAGCCGAACTTGAATCGATCGGTGAGACAGAACTACCCTGTCTTCACTCTGGGCTGTCAGCCCCAGTCTGGAAGCAGGTTGGGGTAAAATGTGGAAGATCTTTGCAAAGCATATCTTCTCAATGGAACTAGAGATCACCTAATTTCACGCATTACCATATTTGAAGTGCACTGCTTAGAAATGTTAAAATAACATTTCTCCTTCTTAAATAAACCCTCCACTAATTACTTATAGATTCACCCTTGCATTCACTCATGAATCAGCCCATATAGAGAGAGCACCTCCTAGGAGCTAAGCCCAGGGAGAAGCAGCATAAGTACAGTAGAGACCAAGAAAGAATCACATCTGCCCTCATGAAGCTTTTAGTCTATGAGCCAGATCTCTACTGAGTCACTACATACTTGTATAAATTGAAATACATGCTATGAAGGGAGGGGGTGTTGTTTGAAGAAAGATAAGATCAAATAGGGAAAAATTTCAAGTAGTTTTGGGTTAGGGAGACACTGTGTGAGCTACCACATGTGAAGGAGAGGAGCTTTTCAGGCACAGACAGCAGAATGGGCAACAGGGCCATGTTGTAGGAAGTGGCACAGAATATTTGAGACATGTGCAGACATGGTTCAGAGGAGTCTGAACCATGTGTGGGCAGGTGGAGATCTTGTATTCTCTTTTTTGTCTTCTCTGGTACCTTAGGTGTTGTTTCCAACTTCTCCTCAATGTTTCACCAAGAAGTTGAATCCCAAGTGGAGGACTCGGAGCTTTGATGAATATATAGCCATAGCTGAGCCTATGCTTCTTTTTAGCTCAGAGCAGGTCATTCCCTTTACTTATGAACCTCTGAAAGAAAGAGTAAAAATTTTCACAGAATTGAAGAAAGTTAAGTTGAGAGGAAAACTAGCCAACTGGTTTATCAACTTTCTTCTTGTCATTGGGCTGGGTCCTGATGAAAAGTAACTTCTTTAGAAAGGGGTCTTCATGTTATTTCAGGCAAGAAGAGCTGTGGCTCCTATCTTTTGTTCCAGTTAACTTAGGTTGCTGTCCTTTGGTACAGTGAACATAAGTTTCCTTTGGGACATCCTTGGTGGAGGTGGAGACCAGTTTGCCAAAGTCAGTCATTTTTTAAATTTGTACAATTATTAAGTGTTCCTGCTCTACACCATTGAATAGAATTAAAATCTCTTTTACTAAGTAGAATTGCAGAGTCACCTGGGCTCTATTCCTTCCAGAATGTAGTCTTCCAAACTTCCCTTTCCTTTTGTTCCTTTTGAGTTCTTTTTTGTCACTTCTATAACATGCAAAATGGACCATGCAACTTTCTTGCTATCATTCAAACACTTTTCATTAACTAAAGGGTAATAATCTAAAGTCCATACAAGGATTATCCTTATCCACTTTCACTCTTCTCACTGACTATGTGTTTTGCTTCAAAACTGAGCTGCTTCCTGGTCCCAGAACACTTCATTATTGTTTCCTGGCCCAGCACCTGCTGATACCACTGGTACACTATTGACTGTTTCTTCTAGCTGAACTCCTAACTGTGAGCAAAGATTGTGTTTTATCACTGCTTCTTTAGACAAGACATCTCTATCTCAGGGTTAACTATTTTTATGTCTATTTGTATACTTGCAGATCACTGAGAAAACCTACTTTGCTGTAATTATTTCTCTGTCTTCCTCCACTGGTTCTGAACACAGCCATGTTGTTAGTATCTTCAGCACCTAGAATAATGCCTTTCACATGGCTTTTTACCCAATAAATTACTTGTTGAAAAAGTGAATATGTAAATGAATTTTTACACTAAAGGCAAAGGAAGAAAAAAAATCTATGAAGAGAAAAAAATCCTTTTCTACTCTGTGATATAGAAAAAACTTGCCTAAAGAAAGAAAAAAAAATGGGCAAATTATAGTCCTTATAGAAATTCTGGAATGGTAATATTTTACTCTGGAAACTTTATTAATATCATTTTGATGGTGATAGATGCATGTAAGCAAAAATAGTTGTGCTAAATTGATTTCTGAAATATACCTAAATCTTCACTACTCCCTCTCTATCTAGGTTCTGCAATAAAACTTGGTATCTTCTGCCACCCAGAAGCAAAGTATATTTCCTCATCTCTTGAATCTTGGCTGGCCTCATGGTTTTTTTTTAGCGATAGAATCCTGTGGAAATTACTGAACCCCAATTCTGAGTATAGACTTTCAATGACCTTCCATAGTTTTGCTCTGTGTCTTAGAACCGGCTTCAGCATCCTTGTGGAGGATGAGAGGCCATATGGAGCAGAGTGGATCATCCCATTTGAGGTCGCTGTGAGCTATCTTGTCCTCAGGGGATGTGCCAGTTGACTGCACATGCAAGACAAGATAAGACTGCTTAGCTGAGTGCAGCATAAACTGTAACCAGCACAATTATGGGCTAAATAAATGGTTCTTTTAAGAACCATAATAAATGGTTCTTTTAAATGGTTCTTTTATGAAATTATGGAGAAATGTTAGTCCAAAAAAATTTCCCAGTGACTACTCATTTTTATCTTACTTAATAATTTATATTTAGCTCACAAAGTATTTTCTCTAGTATCTCTTATACACAAACTAATGTTTTACATTTTAATGAGATATGCAGATAAATAAGATACAGGCCTTTTCTGTAAATGAATATGATAAACCTAGGAGGAAGTGAACAAATGTACATGCATGATGAAGAAATGCTAAGCTTGAGCTAAAGTTCTAAACAAGTGTGATCATAAGTATAGCTTTAAGATTCCAATCCCTAGTTGGTTGGTGGTTGCTAATCTCCAGTGTGAGAAAAGAGGTGCAGTAATCTGAGGGCAGAGGAAACATCTTTGGAAATCACTTCCAAGGGATGTAGTCTGATGATCCCTACTGGAGGCAGTAAGTTATTCTCGCTGCTCAGTACCCTGTATTCTGAGGTAGTGGTTGTTGTTAGGCACTGTAGAGTCCAGTCTAACTCATAGTGGAGTTTTTGATGGCTGATTGTTTTGGGATTGTCCTCAGGGGTGGACTGCCACATCCTTCTCACATTTTTGCAGTGCTGGGAATTGAACCCAGGTCCTCAGAAATTGCAGAGCAGCACTCTACCAGCTGAGCTAAACTCCAGCCTATATCCTAAGGTTAGGAACTACAAATAAAATGCTATCATATGTTATGTAATTGGGAACAATTATTTCATATTTTAAATAAAATCATAGCATGTTAAATTTTTAATATACTGAAAAAAATCTTTGTCCCACCACTGTAAATTTTATTTTGAATTAAAGCATATGTAAGTTCTAGGAATTTTTGCCTGAGGAGACACTGATATGAAAAAATTTCTGTTTCCAATAAATCCCAATAGCTCAGAATTCCCATACAGAATAATGTTCTAAAAATGTTTTTCAGTAACCAACCAATGTTATTCCTAGAGTAACAGTGAGCGCATAGTTATTGTAGTTAGGTGCTGTCAAGTCACGTTTGTCTCATAGTGACCCTCATAGAGTTTTCAATGGCTGGCTGTTTCAGGAGTGCCTTGGGAGTGGACTGCCACATCTTTCTCCCATGAGCGTGTAGTAGGAAGTTAAAAATAATTATTGACTTGAATTAAGTTAAATGCTTTTTTTCCAGAAATAAAAGAATGAACATTTGATGGATTTCTTGTTACTTTCATGTTTCAGTAACCTCTTATACATCCAAATGGCTGCAGAATAGAACATAACTCTGGCTTCATTAAATACTCTAACAAAATACTAATATTTGTATCACACACTTATGGTTTACCTAATAAAGATAACATCTAGTAAAAATTCTAACACTAAAATAATAAAGTTTGATTTTTTATTATAGTCTTCAAACTTCATAATACTGCAAGTTAAATATTACTGAGGTTTCTAGGTATTTATATAATCATGAATTTTGCACAAAAGCTGTCACCTATACTAATACAGGCAGAAATCAAATAATAAACAATCCTGAAATCTTCACATTATTTATTGTTTTACATGGTAGCACACAGTGTTTAGTTGTCAAAATGAGAAGTTCATATATAATGTAGAATGATTCTTCCTGCATTGAAAAAAAATTTATTTTCTCCAGATGTGTAGCAAGTCTTTTATATGTTTTCCTATTTTGTCTGTAACTATGTAGTCATACATACCACAAATTTCATTTTTTAAAAAAAGATTCATTTGGAATTAAAATAGTCTAACCAGAGAAAGAGTTCAAATATAATTTAGCATAAAGTCAGAAAGTCAAGTCAAATTATACATGGCCAGCCTAAAGCAGGCAAATGCAAAGAGATTTCCACTGCAACAGCATAGGTTTTCAATCAAGTCATTTTAGTGAGATAGGTTTCTTTTTCTCAAAGGCAGGATATTAAGGGAAGCATATTATTTTGTGTAAAACATTTAGAATAAAGAGTGTGGGTGCTATATCAAAGTTAGTAGAAAGAGTAAGGCTTCAGGAGGCACTACGCAAGAAAATATATGTCACTATTCCCTCTATAGTCAAATTAGGGTAAGTCAGACACAGTTGGAAAATTCATTCAACCAACCATCCAAACAACCGCTCAATGAATTACATTCTAAAGACATTGAACACTGCATGTTCCTAGTTTTCTCTCAAACCAGGACATGTCAATTGAGTTCAGCTGAATTAAATGGTATAGAAGACTGAGCCACTAAGTGACTGTGTGTCTTTATGTAATTCCTTTAGCCTCTCTGGGCCTCTATAATGTGACAATATTTTGATTTGTGGAATTATAAATCTTTTTGGGTTACACAAATCATTAAAGTCAAAACATGGTCTTTATTTTCTTTGGGACTAAGTATCCCATTGAGGTAACAAAGGAAATAACCTGTGTACCTACCAGGCTATACAGTTCTTCCATTTGCTAGTACATCACCTAGCAGGACCTTGAGAATAAGCAAGTCTACAAAAAGTGATTGCTGATTATTTGCTGCCTTGTGGCTTATTCCTCTCAGCCCTTAAATATAATTACCAAGCATAGCCTCAGCCATCTATTGGATGTTATCTTGCTTTTGCTTTTCTTCAGTGACAACACGGTTTATATAGTAAGAGCCAATATTGACTCTGATTATTGCTTATGAATATAGCCCATACTGGTTTTAATTAGAATTTTTAATAGGTATCCTTACTAGTGTGCAAAATGTAACTTTGCTTTTAAACAATTCCTTGGAATGTCTTGGGGTACAGGCTGACAGTGTTATTTTAGCATGGCAAAACCTTTGGGCAGGGTCCCATATGCTATAACAATTAAACAGGAAAATAATAAACTGAAAACACCTAAGGATTCTTCTCACATATCATCCAATTTGATCTTTGTGATATGATGATTATCTCCCTTTCATAGAAAAGGAAAAACCCAAAGAAATCTTGCTTATTCATTCAGGTATTTAGTCTATATTTACTAAATGCCTACTCTAGGCAAACATTGCTACAGGTATCTAGGGGAGTGACTAGGGGAAGAGAGGGGAGTCAGACTCTTATTTCCATGAAGTTGTATTCTGGGAGAGAGAAACATTAAATGAATAATGAACTCATAAACAAATAACTTCAGATACTTTTTGAAGGTAATAAAAAGTAATGTGATGATTGGCTGGGGTGGGAGGTGCACATCAGAGGAGGGCCTCACTGAAAAAGTGACAGTTGAAATAGGATCTAACGTATCTCAGTGGAGTAAGTAGGATTTAAGCATTAATCTCCTTGTGCTTGATACTCTGATAATTATATTAATTTTGATAATAGTTACTATGGACATTAAAATACTAAAGTATTCTAGTAATAACAAAATTTCAAAGACTGTGTAAATGCCCACATCCTACCTCCTCTTGAGAATCCTAATAAGTCAAGTAAGAAATGAAAGGAATGTAAAAGCTGTAAGGAATTATGTGTATTAAAACTTTATTCTTATTGTGTGCCCTCAAAGTCTGGCATGGGATGCGTGCTGACAAAGAGAAGAAAGAAAAAGAATGAACTGTGTATGTAATTACAACTGAATAGATAGGAATGTGGTGATTTAGCCACTGATAAATGTAATGATATATATTTTTTCTGCCCCAAAATATCTTGAACAGTCTTCCTCAGATTAACATTAAAGTCAATAATCTACTGCTCAATTAAAATGATAGTTAATATTTTGTTGTATTTCTTCCTAGTATTTTTCCCTATGCATATTTTAATAAAATTAAATTTAGATTTGTAGACATTTTCTTTCTTTTTTCTCTCTTTCTGTTTCTTCCTTTCTATCTTTATCTCTTTTTCTTTCTTTTTCTTTCTTCCTCTCTTCTTTTCTCTCTTTTGCTTTTGGTTTTTTTCTTTTGCTCTCTCTTTTCTTTTCTTTTCTTTCTTGACAAGTGTTCCACCACCAAGCTATATCTCCAAATATTTTTAATTTTTATTTTGAGACAAGGTCTTACTAAGTTTCGCCAGCTGGCCTTGAACTCACTATGAAGCCCAGGCTGGCTTTGAATTTGCAAATCTCCTTCCTCAGCTTCCTCAGTAGCTGGGATTACAGATGTGCATCACTGTGCCTGGTACATTTTCTTTTTTACCTAATGTTGTATTATGAGTCTTTTTTTAGTTTTTTAAACTTCATGGAACATAATTTTTAATAATCACAGAGTAGTCCATGATGTGGCTAGACAATATTATGTTTAACCATTCACCTCTGTTGAACATTCAGTTTCATCTGGTTTTATATGTATTGTTGTTGTTGTTGTTGTTGTTAGGTGCTGTCCAGTCGGTATCTGACTCATAGCGGCCCTCATAGGGTTGTCAATGGCTGACTGTTTTGGGATTGCCTTGGGAGTGGATTGCCAGGTCCTTCTCCCATTTTTTGTGGTGCTGGGAATTGAACTCAGGGCCTCAGAGGCTGCAGCACAGTGCTCTACCAACTGAGTTAAATCCCAGCCCTTTATGTGTGTGTGTGTGTGTGTGTGTGTGTGTGTGTGTGTGTGTGT
>VMDO01002863.1:122832-157137 GCA_007922755.1 Pedetes capensis | reverse complement strand
TACCTGGATGGGAGACCGCCTGGGAACACCAGAAGCTGTAGGCTTGGGAGAAGGACCTGGCAACCCCCTCCCAAAAAATCAATCTGCCATTGAAAACCCTATGAACAGCAGAGAAGCACTGACAATAGCGTTTCCCCTGTTGTACAGAGGGTCGCTATGAGTCGGATACCGACTCGACGGCACCTAACAACAACAACAATACAGAAATACTGAAATAAGTTTTTCATAGGTGGGGGATTTGCATTTGGATTTTTGGGGGAGAGGTTGTTTGTTTGTTTTGGAGTTTTTGAGACAAGGTCTCACTATGTAGCTCAGGCTGACCTGGTACTCACTATGTAGCCCAGGCTGGCCTCGAACCCTCCATCTTCCTATCTCAGCCTCCCAGGTACAGGGATTACAGGTGTGTACCACCGTGCCCACCTTTCACCTCACTTATTAAATTGCTGTCACAACCTGTTGAATCGATTTTTTTTTGTTTTTCATTACTTGGGATTTGAACCCAGGGTCTTGCACATACTTAGCAAGTGCTTTACTACTGGGCTGCTCCCCCTCGCCAATTTTTTTATTTTTTATTTTGAGTCAGGGTCTCCCTGAGCTACAGACTGGCTCTGGCCTTGAACCCCAGATCCTCCTGGCTCCACTTCCCGAGTTGCTAGGACTACTAGCATGAGCCACCAAGTCCCAACCTTGAACTGATTTCTTGATCAGTGGGTCATGATGACCTGCAGTTTGAAAGGCAAAATTATGGGCAGCATTCAGCTAGAAATACTGTTGTTGTTATTGTTGTTAGGTGCCTTTGAGTCATAGCGACCCTCCTAGAGTTTTCAATGGCTGATTGTTTTGGGATTGCTTTGGGAGTGGATTGCCACTCCTGTTTTTAGTGTTGGGGATCAAATGTGGATCCTTTGAAAATGGAGCTACCAACTGAGCTACACCCCAGCTCAAATATTGGTAGTCTAAGGAGCTATTTTATAGTAGTGAATTTTGTAGATAATTGAAACATGACTTTTTAAATGCCAAAAATATTTTCAGTTGTAATCATGATACATGGGAGATTTCTAAAATAGTAATAATAATCCTCCTCCACCTGTATTTTTTTTTTTTTTGGTGGTATTTGTGGGTTGACCCAGGACCTTGCACATACTTTGCAAGTGCTCTATCACAGAACTGCACCTCCAGCCCATTTTTAAATTTTTTTTATTTTCAGTCAGTGTCCTGCTAAGTTAGGCAGGCTCTCTGGCCTGGGACTCATGATCCTTCTAGCTCTATCAGGATGAGACTCAGGATGAGTCTTTGAGATTATAAGAGTGTACCACTTCACGAGGCTTCCAAATAAAAAAGAATGCGCAGAATCAATATAATTTAACCTTTAGTTTATGATAAAAGGATACGGCTATAAAATTGCACTATTATGCTGGGTCATAATCTAGAAATGCCCTAAAAAGATATTTAAATTTATGAAGCTGGTCAGACAGGACTATACGGTGAGACCTTGTCTCAAAAAGAAATTAAGTTTATGAGCCGGGCGCCATGGCGCACGCCTGTAAATCCCAGCGACTTGGGGAGGCAGAGGCAGGAGGATCACAAGTTCAAAACCAATCAGAGGCAGTCTGCATAGTTTAGGAAGACTCTATCTCAAAAAGTAAAAAAAAAAAAAAAGAAAAGAAAGAAAAAGAAAGAAAAGGGCTGAGGGTGCAGTTCAGTGGTTCAGCACTTGCAAAGCATGCAAGCATGAGGCCCTGGGTTCAAGCCTTAGTGCCACAAAAAAAAAAAAAAAAAAAAAATTAAGTTTGTGAGGTTTGTTTTTTGTCTCTAACTTAAACCACTCCAGTTTATTATTTTATTTGTTTATATCTGATATTTATATTACCTTGATATCAGAAATCTTTGTTGTTAATATGCTTATTTTTCTTTCAATTTCTTACTTTTGGTCTGTGGGATAGTGAACTAGATTATCATACTTGATATTGAAATCTCTATAAAATGAGGGTGAATAAGAGAACCTCTCATATTTACTCAAAAATACAAGTAAAGTTGGCACACACCTAATCCCAGCAGCTCATGAGGCGTAGGAAGGAGGCTTGCAAATTCAAGACCAGAGACAGTCTGCATAACTTAGCGAGACCCTGTCTCAAAAAGTAAAAAGATGGGCTGGGGGTGCAGCTCAGTGGTCCAGCACTTGCAAAGCATGCAAGCGTAAGGCCCTGGGTTCAACCCCCAGTACTGCAAAAAAAAAAAAAAAAGAAAAGAAAAGAAAATACAATTAAAGTGTGGATTCTAGTGTAGAGACTCAAATATTTGTTTAGAGTTATAGCTATGATTCAGAGAATTAAAATTTCTAAATAAGTTCAATAGCCTCTTATCCTGCATGATTGGGCATGGTATTTGGTTGGCTAATATAAGCAGTTTAAGTGAGGAATCAATGAAAAATGACAACCCTTAATGTTTTCATATAGATTCATTACCCCCACCCCCCAACCCCTGTGCTAGGGATCAAATCCAGGGCCTTTCAAATGCTAGCTAGGTGCTCTACCACTGAGCTATATCCCTAGCACCGATGGCCCTTTTGGAGGATGAGGGCTATTTTGGAGGAATAGATGGAGGCTAGGGTCTGTTTGGGTTATTTTGTTTGTTTAGAGTTGGGCACAATTATTTGTTTACTTATTTATTTTTTGCAGTACTGGGGTTGTAACCAGGGCCTCATCCACTGCTACTGAGGTGCACCCCTGTTGTTGTTGTTAGGTGCTGTCAAGTCAGGTCCAACTCATAGCCACCCTCATAGGGTTTTCAATGGTTGATTGTTTTGGGATTGGATTGCCACATCCTTCTCCCATAAAAGCTGCACCCCAGCCCCTTTTTTATCTTTTATTTTCAGACAGGGTCTTGCTAAGTTGCATTGGCTGTCTCTGGCCTTAAACTCACAATCCTCCTGCCTCAGCCTCCTGAATTGCTGGTATTACAGGCATTTGCCACAGTGCCTGGCTTAATCTTGCTTAAGTAAACCATACCAATAATGTACACCTAAAATTTCAAGTTTTGATTGCTTTAAAGTGGAATAAGACTTTACAGAGCAGTCTGAGGGGGGAATCTTACATTATTTATAGTAACTCTTAAACTTTTTACACACAATTTAATAGGTATCTTATGTGCGTGTAATTCAGCAGGAATTTGATTTAGAGAAAGAGAATTTGTTCATCAAAATTATGTTTACTGGAGTTGGAAGTATAGCTCAGTGGTGGAATGCATGCTTAGTATATCCACGGCCACGAGTTCAATCCCTAATATCGAAAGCAAAAAAATAAAAAACTCTTTCTGAAACATTTAGTTTAGTTTTCACCAAAATAACATTTTTGAACTCATATTTCCTTGGTTTATTATAGTAAATAATTATGAATGGAATAGCCTAAACAGGTTCAGGAACAAATACCAGGTTCTTGTTAAGTATATAATTCAACTAGTAAAGTAGAAGTGTGTAGCCATCTAGAAAGTACCCTGTTAGCCACTGGTGTTCAGTATCAGTAATGTCTATTTGTTTTTATGGTGAATATCCACTGGTCAATCCTGCCAGTTAATTAAATCAAAGTCAGGAGATTTTCTATTATACTTATAGATAACTAAGATGTTATTATGTAGTAAATAGCTACATTTCACAATAGTCGATAGTATTTTACAATATTTTAAGGTAAAGATGTAAAAAATTTTTGGCATTCATATAACATTAGTTGAGTAATGCTGGCACATATGTCTTTGATGTTACCATTAGCATAAATTTTTGGATCAGACCTGTGTTTATATACTTGTTCCATTATTTGCTTGCTATGTAATCTTCCTCACATTAATCTCTATTTTAGTTTCCTTGTCTGTAAAATGGGAATAATTCCAACTTCTCACAGTTGTTTAGAATGAAATATGATAGTAGTTGGCACATAGTACGTACCAAATAAATAACTTTTATCACGTTAAATAAAATATTACTGATACTTATACTGTTGGTGAATTGGAAAATACATTCAACATAGGTTAAGGAAATAATCAAATATACAATAACCTAATACTCTCTTATTTTGTTTTACATTCATAACATTCAACTACCAAGGCTCAAGCAAATGTAATAGACTTTAAATATATAGTTATCTGAGAAAATATAAATCCTACAAAAGGATACTTGACGCATATGTATAATTTATTTCTTTATATTGTCATTTGCTATTACAATTAGCATAATTTCCATATGTAGGGGCTGATGTGGGTGGAATAAAGCTTCTGGGATTAATTAGATTTTTAAATGGTCTTAACTGCTGACGAGAGCTGGGCAGCTGGTGAAGTTAATGTTTTACTACTACTGAAGCTGAAACAGAATGATCACAAGTTGAAGGCCAGCCTGGACAATGTAGTGAGACCTTGTCTCAAAATAAAAATCAAAAATGGCTGGGGATGTAGCTTAGTGGCAGAGCACTTGCCTACCATGTATAAGCCCTGGGTTCAGTCCCTAGCCTCAAAACAGAAGTAAACAACAAAAAAAGGAGGTACAAGTTTTGACCTGATCCTAGATATATAAATATTGAATGCCCAGTAGAATAATTCAGGAGAAGTCTAAAATATGGTCTTTGTGTAGAAGTAATTAAAATATTTTACCCTGTTATAAATATATATTATTTCTAATTTTGTTTATTTTTAAATGCTATCTGAGCTTATCAAAACTGTTATGAAGGCTGGGCATGGTGGCTCACACCTGTAATCCCAGCAACTCAGAAGGGTGAGGCAGGAGGATCTCAAGTTTGATGCCAGAGGCAGCCTGCATAACTTGTGTGAGACCGTCACTCAAGATAAAAAATAAAAACTGGTCTGGGAGGTGTAGCCCAGTGGCAGAGCACTTGCAAAGTATGTTTGAGGCCCTAGGTTCAATCCTCAAGTACTGCAACAACAACAACAACAACAAAAAAAAAATTGTTATGAAAGATTGACATATAAATTTAACCAATAAATTAATAATTTAAATGTACTATTTCAATTCATATTTAAGCACATAGGTTATTTATGATGCTTCAGTAGAAACTATTAATGTAAAGCATGTTCCACAAATAAAATGTCAGATGATTGTGTTCTTTCAGGTTGAAACAGAAGTGCTCTTTCAGATTCTTCCCCTTGTATATTACAAATTTTGGCATTAGTGTTAGTATTGTAGTGGCTTATACACTTACCTATGGCATAAGCAATCCTGTTAACTTCAAATGATTGCTTCCTGGGTACTTGAGATAGGAAGAAAGAAGTAATAAGGACTAGAGAAAAGAGGCAGGGGAATTAGGTGGATTGCTTACTTGTTGTGAACAGTTCATTGTTAGCTTATGTAAATCAACCAACAGAAATGGCAGATGTTGGATGAAAAGAAATATTGACTAGATTAAGCAGAATGGTCTTTTGCTAAATTCCCAGATGGAAGTAGTAATGATAGTTTTAATAATAACAGCTAATACTCATACATAGTATGAACCAGGCCCTGCTCCAAGTACTTTATATATATATATTTATATGTGTGTGTGTGTGTGTATAACTTGGAAATAGATGCTATTGTCATCCCTATTTTATAGATAAATGAAACTGAGTCACACAGAGAATTTTGGTTTCTTACACAAGGTTACACAGATAATAAAAAGGCAAGCCCAGATTTGAAGTGAGCTAAGTATATGCTCTTAACCTCAACCCCCTGAGAGTAGCAGTAGTTTATATTAAAATATTATAAGAGCCAGGTGCCATGGTGCACACCTGTCATCCCAGTGACTTGGGAGGCTGGAGCAGAAGGATCATGAATCTGAGGCCAAAGGCAGCCTGTGCAACCTAGTAGACTGTCTCAAAATAAAAAAGTTTAAAAAGATTCTAGGGGTATAGTTCAGTGGTAGAGCACTTACTTAGCATGTGGGAGGCCCTGGGTTCAACCCCCTACCCCAAGTACTGTGAAACAACAACAACAACAACAACAACAAGAAACATTGGCCAAATTGGTATAAAAATAGGCATGAGGAAAAGTGAAAACATACTTAGTATTGTGGTCCTAGAAATGTATTTATCCTCTTTGCTTCAGCTTTTTCATCTTTATAATGAGGGGTATAGTAGTACCTTGGCCTTGGATTATTTTGAGAATTAAATAAATTAATGTACACAATGTGCTTAGAACAGTGGCTGGCACTTATTAAGCATGCAAATGTGAGCTACTATTATTATTTATGGACATTTTTCTAAAGAAGAAGCCAGTTATTTAGTGAAAGCTGAGGAGGACAAAACTAAGGGGCTAATTCAGCTGCACATTTTGTATAGTCACTGTGATCTCAAGTTAAAAGCCTACCACTGTTAGTCTGTCATCTGTTTATATTGATGCGTCTTGACACATCAGTAGATGTCAAATAATTGCTGGCTTGATAAAACTTCTGAGATCCAGATACCAAAGGGGTTGACATTGAGGTACTCTGTGTTTTTGCCTGTCATCCACTAAGAAGAAAATAATTTAGTGGACTGAACACTGTTATTTCTTTGAAGGATCAGAAAAAAAGATAATTGGAAGGTAGAATTGAGAGGCTACTGTGGATATAGGGTAAATGACTTAAAATTTGATTTACCTTCAATATGTGAAAAAACCTACAAGGTCTGAGCATTTTGTATTATGAACAAGTACAGAAAAAAGTTAGTTGTTGAAACAAAGAACATTTATATTTATTTATATTTTTGCCTTATCTGTGGCAGTGTTTTTCTTCTTTTGAAGATTTTTAGAACTGGGATTTTTTCCCCCATATTTGGGAGAGTGAACCCAGAATCTCAAAACATTCTAGGCATGTACTCTACCACTGATTTGCATCCTCATCCCCTTTTTAAATTATTTTTAATTTTAAGACAGGGTCTGGCTAAATTGTGCAGGCTGCCTGTAGCCTTGAGCTTGTGATCTTTCTGCTTCAGCCTCCTGAGTTGCTGGGATTATAGACACGTGAACTTGGCATGGTGGGTTTTTTAAATTATTTTTTTATATTTTGTGGTGCTGGATATCTACCCCAGGGCCTTGCACACACTAGGCAAGCACTCTTATCACTGAGCTGTACCCCCACCCCTTGGGTTTTTTTTTTTTTTAAAGACAGGGTCTCAGTTTGTAGCTCAGGCTGGCCTTGAACTGGTGATCCTCCTGCCTCAGCCTCCTGAGTGCTAGGATTACAGGTATGTACTACCACACCCAGCTAAGTACCTTTTTCTTAAAAGAGATGGACTCAGAGTCCATTTGTCAATAGTTTAATTCTGTCTTTGTTCAAGTGGGTGAAAAATCAGAGTAGTCCCTTGATTATGTCACACTTTTGTACTAAACTGATGGGGTGAACAATGTTAGTAGCTCATTAAAACATTAGATTTAGAGCCCATGTATAATACCTAAGCTCCTGGTAATAATTTGAGTTGAGCTATCTCATATTTTCCTTCCCACATAAAAGATACTTATCAGGCAAAATTATAAGAAAGCCTTTTTCATTTCTTTTCCTTGTTCAGCATGCCCAGCTACACTGACTTCCTATTAGACTTTTTATTACCATTCAGTGTCTTATGTGCCCTGTTCCTTCTGCATAAAAGGATTCTCTCCCTAATCATGACATGGGTAGCTCCTTGTTATCCTTTTGTTCTGGGTCTGTCATTTTCCAGAAAGGTTTTCTCTAACTACCCTAAGTGTTCGATTAATGTTAACTGTTATGGGTAACATAATTATTAAACCAGATGTCCTTTGTTATTGTGTGCCTCAGCAACCTGCACCACTTTAATGTTGTTGTTGTTGTTAGGTGCCATCAAGTTGCATCCAACTCATAGCGACCCTATGAACAACTAAACGAAACACTCCCTGACATTGTGCCAGGCACTCGATCTTTTTTATGTTTAAGCCCATTGTTGCTGCTGCTGTGTCAATCCATCTAGTTGAGAGTCTTCCTTTTTTTGGTTGACCCAAACATGATGTCTTTCTCCAGGGATTGGTCTCTCCTGACAACATGTTCAAAATACATAAGAAGTAGTGTAGCTATCCGATAGCATTTACCAAATTTTTTGATGATCTTTTTTCCCTGTTTATTTTCTTGTCTCTATAAATAGATTTTAAATTTCACGAGGCAAGAAATCTTGCCTCTTGTTCACAGCTATATTATTACTCAGCAGAATCTGATACATAGTAGGTGTATTATAGGTTCATAGGATATATTTCATATATACATCTAATTTATTTTATTTATTATTATTATTTTTTTTTTGCAATACTGGTAAGGCTGAACCCACAGCCTCACGCATAACTTTGCAAGCACTCTACCACTGAGCTGCACTCACAGCCTCTTTTTTACTCTTTCATCTTGAGTCAGGGTCTTGCTAAGTTACACAGGCTGCCTCTGACCTCAAATTTGCCATCCTTCTCCCCTGCCTCCCAAGTCACTGGAATTACAGGCATGTACCACTACACCCAGGCTGGGATTTAGTTCAGTTGGTAGAGCGCCGCTCTGCAGTCTCTGAGGTCCCAAGCTTGATTCCTAGCACTGCAAAAATGAGAGAAGGATGTGGTAACCCACTCCCAAGGCAATCCCGAAACACTCTGCCATTGAAAACCCTGTGAGGGTCACTATGAGTCGGACACGACTCGATGGCACCTAACAACAACAACAACAACCACTACACCCACTTTAATGTATATTTGTTGACTGAATTAATGATTTGTATGTCTCATTGTTTGTGGAGCAAATAGGAGCAGAAGCAGATGGTTACTAATCATTTGATTTACTGATACCAACTGAAATTCTACCAGTTTAAGGATTGGTTTGAATTAATGACTGTTAGGCTATTATCATAACTTTATAGCTAATTCTTTTTGTTGTTGTTGTACTTGGGGCTTGAATCCAGGGTCTTGCACATACTTTGCATGTAGTCTACCAATGAGCTGCACCCCCCAGCCCCATTTTTATTTTTTATTTTGAGACAGGGTCTCACTAAGTTGCAAAGGCTGCCTCTGGTCTTGAACTTATGATCCTCCTGCCTCTACCTCCCAAGTCACTGGGGTTATAGGCATGCACCACTGTGCCTGGTTTATCCCCAATTCTTTCTCAAATACATTTTAAAACACTCCCATTACTTAAAGAAAGCCTATGTTTTTTAATTAATTAAATCCAGTTGAATTGAAGTATAATAAAACACTTTAAAATAAAAAGTAGGCAAAAGCTGTTTGGTGCCAGTGGTCTCCAGTTTAAATATATCCAATTAACAAATGATTTACAAATAAACATTTGCTGGAAGTGTTCTAACCTCCATCTATCAGGCTAAATTTGTTCCTGTTGCTGTTTCAGAGAGGGAGGGAAGGAGGACAAGAGAGAGGTTAAATTGGTAAATTTCTGGTTTGTGAGTACAAGGAGGTAGGAGTAGGATAGAGTAGTAAGAAAAAGACTGAAAGGATTTAGAGTTTAGATTTGGGCCCATTTTTGTCACTTACAAGTTTTGTGACTTGAGTCAAGTGCCAAATCTGTTTTCTAGTCTATAAAATGTACCTGGCTCAGAGTGTTGCTTCTGGACTACAGGTGAGATAATGTGTCAAAGAACTTTGTAAGCTATAAAATGCTATGTAAATGTTGACTAACTTACCTTAAGGGCAGGGTCATTTGTATAGATGATCAAAGGGCCAAGTGTTCCCAAGCACAATCAGCAGCATCTCAGTTGGGGCCACTCTGTCTTAATAACTACTCATATGGTATTGAAAATTTTATTATTTTTACAATAAAATTACCCCTCATTCTCCTAACTGAAATTATACCAAGTAGAGATTTGTTTAGACTAATAAATGTATATTTAGTTATGTATTTTTCAAGAAGTATTGGAACGATGGCCATATTTTGGTTAGCTCAGATGGTTTCTTCTAGGAAGGCATGGTATAATATAAGAGTTAAGGCCTTGGGTATCAAACTTAGATTGAAATTCTAACATTAGTACTTACTCGGCAAATGACCTTGGGAAAATTGCATAGATTGTCTGAATAACAGTTCTTTTTGATCTAACACTGTAACCTTAAACCTATGGGAAGTGTGAACAGGACATATGGCATGGAACCTAGCATATACCTAACGGAGGTAGGGATTTGGTTAGCTCAAATGGTTCATATCATTTGACATCTAGCATATGCATAGCATAGACTGGGATTTTAGCTAGCTCAATTTTCCTTTACTTCCAAGGATATACAACTGGAACAGTTGCTCTGAGGAAATGAATATTTCAGTACTCTGTTATAAAAACGTATTGTAGCAAGCAGAAGAGACCAACAGACCCTCATTATGTCACCATCAACCTTGTCATCTGCAATATGCAAACTAGAAGAAAGCAAAACCAGTAGTGAACTACACAATGCTTAATGCTCATGCAATGGGAGAGAGAAAGTAGGTCATTTGGGAAATAGCCAGCTATTTCTGGGTGATAATATACCCTAGTGAGCAGTTTCGAGGAGCATTATGGCAAAGAGATTGAGGCATGGGTAGATAGCAGAAGGAGGTTGATGAAAAGTATGGAGCCATGAGCTGTTGCCCAAAATTGCTTTTTTCTTTTTCTTTTCCTTTCCTTTCCTTCTTTTTTTACAGTATTACCTAGGAAGGATTTATGCAGTACTTGAGCATGGATGTTCTGCTTCTGTAAACCTAGAATTTAGGTTTGTTTCATGTTGCTGAAAGTAATAGCTATTGTTGGTTAGGAAACCTTTGGTAGTCTTGTTCTTGTTGTTAGGTGCTGTCGAGTAGGTATCTGACTCATAGCGACCCTCATAGGGTTTTCAATGGCTGACTGTTTTCTGGAATGCCTTGGGAATGGATTGCCAGGTCCTCTCTTTTTTGGGGTGCTGGGAATTGAACTCGGGACCTCATAGACTGCAGCACAGCGCTCTACCAACTGAACTAAATCCCAGCCCTGAATAAAATTAATTTAGTATTAATCTGAAATCAAGCCATTTATAAAACTAAACCATGACATCTAGAAAATTCTTTTACATTCTTCATCAAATTATCAGTTTTCATCTGTGAAGAGAGATTATGGTTTATCACATTATGTAGCTGATCATTTCTACTTAATTTGTAACAGTAAGAGAATATGTCATTTGGCCCTTAATATTTGCAATTTACCTGTCTTTTTAGGCTTTAGTCTTAAAATAACTTTGGGCTAAATGTCTTTATCATATATGGTATACTTGAAAAAAGAATACTAATATATAAAAATGACTTATTCATTTTATAAAAGAATTGGCCATACGATTTCTTTAAGCTCCCCTGTTTTTTTTGCTTCATAATTTAAACTACATGCAGCAGTATACTGAGTTGGCTAGTACGGGGTTGCAAATGCTGATTGTGTACAACTGTTTTCAACTCTGTAACTTGTTAGTTGCTTAAAATCAGTTGTGATGGTAGTATTGGCAATGCTACAAATGAGGATTTTATTTCTTCTGGCAGCCAGTTATTAAACATTTACTATCATACCACTGCATATGTCTTCCATAAATAAGATTATTCTCCTATATACCTACAATTCAGCTGTCACACTCAAGAAACACTGGCGTAACATTAATATCTAATAATTTACTTACATGGTTCCCTAGTTGTTAAATAGCATCTTTAGTCATATTGCTTTTTAAAGTAGTAAGTTGCTTTCTATTACAAAAGAGTTAATCCCTGATGTTAGACAACATCATAAAGGTTTTAGGAACCAGGCCTTGTGGCACATCTGTAATCCTAGCATTTGGGAGGCTAAGGTAAGAGAATTGCAAGTTTGAGGCTAACTTGGACTACATAGTGAGACCCTGTCTCAAACAAACCAACCAAATAACAATAAAACCAAACCCACAAAAAACTTTTTAGGGTACACCATAAGAATATGATAAGAAAAATTAGATTATGTAAATAGGACAGTAAATTAATATTTAAGCAGATTTTTTCTTTAGTATTTTAAAAACATTACTTGGAGAAAATAGGTTTAAGAGAAAAGTGAGTATTAATGAAATTCAAGATTTTTTTCCAATTGATTTTTTTTTTTTTTTTTTTTTTTTTTTGGTACTGGGGTTTGAACCCAGGGCCTCAAGCTTGCATGCTCTGAAAGTGCTGGACCACTGAGCTGCACCCTTATCCCATTTTTTTGCTTTTTGAGACAGGGTCTTGCTAAGTTATGCAGACTGCCTCAGGTCTCAAACTTGTGATCCTCCTGCCTCCACCTCCCAAGCCTCTGGGATTACAGGTGTGTGCCACCGTGCCCAGCTCAATTGATATTTTTAAACATAGTCTCAGTCTACCTGTATAACCTTATTTCCTAATACCCTCCAAGGTTTCTTGCACTCTAGTGGCATTCGTCTTCTTGTTCTTTAGTCATAACAAGCCCATTTTATACCTTGGGGCCTTTACATTTGATGTCCCTTCTTGGAATACAAATCTCATGACTATATTTTACTTCATTTGGCTTTCTGATCAATTGTCAGCTCCTCAACTTTCCTATCACTGCTTAATGTTCTATATTCATTTCTTTCTTTTTTTTTGTTTTTCTCCCCTGTAAGAAGGTAAGCTTCATGAGGGCATAGACTTAATGGTGTTTGTTCACTACTGTGCTTCCTCATGCATGGACTGGTGCCTGCTATTTAGTGGCTTCTCAATAAATATTTAGTGTGGAGCGGATGCTTGCGTACATTTTTAATGTGTCCTTGTGGAGCAGCATAAAACTTGTTAATGAAAAACTTTATGCATTTTTTCATGATTTGTTAGCTTTATAACTCGAAAATTCAACTCTAGTGTCAGTTTTTGCTTCTAAATGGAGATAATTATTCCCACTTCATTAGGTTATTGGAGAATCAAATGAAATTATGCACATTAGCTCTGTATATAAAAGACTGCTATATAAGCACCAAAAGTAAATAAATAAAGTAGCTCTTCATTCTTTAGGCATTCATACTTACATATCAGGTATGGTATGTGTTTCCAGAAACAGTAAGTTGAGGCACCATGAGCTTAAAGACCAGCAAACAGCTAAGTCAGTTCTCTAAGGACTATAACCAAGTTCTGGGGAGTGCACAAGCAAGGAAGCACACAACTGCTTGGGATGTTTTGGGAAGAAATTCCTTTAAGGCCAAAATAGGTAAATTCAGTTTTGAAGGAGGTGAAAAATCTTTCCTCTGGAAATGAATGTCTCTCTTTCTTGTCAGTTTAGTATTGGGGAATCATGGTGTCAGATATTCTTGGCTCCCTAAACAACATCATCCACAAATTCCTATATTATAATAGGGAATTTTTATCAATTCCCTTAAAAATTACACTACTAATATAAGTCTGCCAAAGAAATACAAAATTCAGATAAACTCAAAGGAAGGGGGAAAATTCTCAATAGAAACCTTATCACAGTGTGATAGAACAGTTCACATTTTGGTATATATCCTTCTCATCTATATATGTATGTACATTTGCAGTATATTTTTTAATGAAATCGCACATACTATTTATTTAGCTAAATTTTTACCTAATATATTGAATATATAATTTCATGTCATTAAATATTCTTCCATTGTAGCCAGGGGAGGTGGCCACACCTATAATCTCCGCACTCAGGAGGCTGAAGCAAGAGGATCAATGTGAATTCAAGGCCACCCTGGTCTACATAGTGAGTTCCAGGCGAGCCTGGGCTACACACTAAGACATTGTTTCAAAAAACCAAAAACAAGTATTTTTCCATTAATAGTATAGTATCTTTAATGGTTATACAGCTTTTAAATGCATGTATCATTTAACCAAATCTTTTTTTTTTTTTTTTTTTTAATGGTACTGGGGGTTAAACCCAGGGCCTTGCACTTGCATGCTCTGCAAGTGCTGAACCACTGAGCTGCACCCTCAGCCCATTTTTTTTTTTTTACTTTTTGAAATAGGGTCTCACTAAGTTACGCAGACTGCCTCTGGTCTCTAACTTGAGATCCTCCTGCCTCCGCCTCCGGAGCTGCTGGGATTACAGGTGTGCCTCCCGAGCTGCTGGGATTACAGATGTGCCTCCCGAGCTGCTGGGATTACAGGTGTGCGCCACCACACCCGGCCACCAATCTTTTTAATTTAAAAAAATTTTAATTGTGGCAAAATTTAGCATCTTAGCAGTTCTTAAATGTACAATCCTTTTGTTAAATGAAAGTTGTTTCAAATTATGGGCTGTTATAAATAGCATTATAATGGACATTTCTGTAACTTAATCTTGATATCCTTACTCTTTTCCAGATAAAGTTCTAAAAGTGGAATTTCTCATTCAATGTTTATGCAAAACCAGGACTGGTTTTGTTTTTATTTTTGAGTTTGAGAGAGGGTCTCACTAATGTGCCCTCCTCTGTTAGATTAGATGAGATGGTTTTAGAGATTCCTTCTAAATGTAATATTCTATCATTCCTTTCTTAAATATTGTTTTTTCTGGATAGGTGAGTCCTTATGTTAACATACTACCTATTCAGAAGTTGGGGTGATCTTGAACTTGTGATCTTCCTGCCTCAGCCTCTCAATTGCTGGGCTTATAGGTGCATGTCACCATGCTTGGCACAAAACTAGATTTTTTATTATTGTAAATTCACTTTTCAGAAGGTGTTTGCCATTTTACAGTCTTGCTAATAGCATATGAGAATAATAGTTTATTTCCCTTGCTTTTTTTTTTTTTTTTTTTTTTTTTTGCGGTACTGGGGGTTGAACCCAGGGCCTCGCGCCTGCATGCTCTGCAAGTGCTGGACCGCTGAGCTGCACCTCAGGCCATTTTTTTTACTTTTTGAGACAGGGTCTCGCTAAATTAACGCAGACTGCCTCTGGTCTCGAACTTGCGATCCTCCCGCCTCTGCCTCCCGAGCCACTGGGATTACAGGCGTGCGCCACCACGCCTGGCTCTTCCCTTGATTTTCACAACATTAGATTCTATTAATTTTTCCTTTTGGTCAATTTCCAGCTGGTATTTTTGATCAACTTCCTTGAATAGGTGTGTGACAATTAGTACAATGGAAAGAATGTGGCTATTGGAGTTGGACAACTCATTAAATTGGCTATTAACGTCATTTCTTACTGGCTGGGTGAATTTAAGAAAGTTAAATGCTGTAAGCCTTAATTACCCTAAAATTTATAAAAATAGGAAAAACAATTCTTTTTTTGAAGGTTGTTGTAAGAGTTAGAGGAAATAATACATATTAGTAGCCAGGTCAATGCTTGGACACAGGGTAGATACCAACTAACTTCTATGAAAACAAGGTTACCAAGCTGAGGGTACAGGCCCGTATCCCCTAAAACCTACTTTTTCCAAATAGGATTCTGGAACGACAATAAAGTTTACTAGCAGTTATATTACATATGGTTTCAATTTAATCCGTTTGTGTTAATTTCTAAAGTCCTTAGTGCTTGTATCATGATTATATATGAATTTGTCCTTGTGACATTTGTGCTCAACTGCAGGATTCTGTCACTCTTTTGTTTCCTACTCCAGTAAGGAGTGAGTCCCAGGTACTTTACTCCATTCTCATCATTAAGGCCAACTTTATTTTGAGGAGGCAGCTCTTCCCCAGTCATTTCTTGAATGCCTTTAAGCCAGGGGGAGTCATTTTCTGGCATATATCTGACAGTGCTTCTCTGCTATTTATAGGGTTGTCAGTGGCTAATTTTTTTGGAAGTGGGCTGCCAGGTCCTTTTCCCTAGTCTGTCTTAGTCTGGAAGCTCAGCTGAAACCTGTCCACCGTGTGTGGTTCTGTTGGTATCTGAAATACTTGTGGCATAGCTTTCAGCATCACACCCCCATAGCACAACAAGCTGACAGACATGTTGTGGATCAAAGATCATGGAGAATGATTAATTTCATCTGGGGATATTAATTTCAGGGCAAAGACTGTCTTTGGGCACATAGCAACTTTGGGCACATATTGAGCCTTAAAAGATGGTATGATTTGGATAGATGAAAATTTACAGAGATTAAGAGTTGGGACACCAACCTCTGTGATCATAATTTGTCTCCTCTGTTAGATTAGATGAGATGGTTTTAGAGATTCCTTCTAAGTGTAATATTCTATCATTACTTTCTTAAATATTGTTTTTCTGGACATGTGAGTCCTTCTGTTAACATACTACCTACTCAGAAGTTGGGGTAAGGATGTTACCTATCTCTTTACAGAAGTATATTCTAGTCTTAGTAATTATTGGTTGGTTGAATGCTGGTCTAGGGGCATGCTTCTGTAGTCCAGGAGGTTGTAATCTAACCCTGTGCCTTTTCTTGTAATTTATGTTGCAGAGTTCAGGTATCTATCAGAGTAATCTGAGTCACTAACAATGGGTCCTTCTCCCATTTTTGCAGTGCTGGGAATTGAACTCAGGACCTCAGAGACTGCAGCGCAGCGCTCTACCAACTGAGCTAAATCCCAGCCATTCTATACTTAGTTTAAATATAAACAAATATAAACGATTTAAATATAGACAATTTACTCCAGCTGTGTTTTATAGGATATCGCATCAAATTATATATATATATAATTTTATATAAATATATATATATGATTATGTATATACAAATATATATATATGGGGTGAGAAAGAGAGAGAGAGAGAAATTTTTTTGTAGTACTTGGTTGTTGAACACAGGACCTTGCACATACTTTGCAAGTGCCCCGCCACTGGGCTGCATCCTCAGCCCATTTTTATTTTTTTATTTTGAGTCAGCATCTTGCTGAGTTGTGCATACTGCCTGTGGCCTCAAACTCACAATCCTTCTGCCTGCACCTCTGGAGTCACTGTGATTACAGGCATGTGCCACTACAACCAGCCAATATTTTGTAGTTCATGTGAAGCCTTGTGCAAAATCAAAGGATTGGCAACTCGGAATGTGGAATGTGTTTTTTTGCTGTTTTGTTTTGTTTTGTTTTATTTTTTCAGTGCTAGGGCTTGTACCCAGGGTCTTGCACGTGGTAGGTAAGCACTCCACCACTGAACCATGTCCTCAGTCCAGAATGCATGTTTCAATTTAATGCAAAAGCACAAAAATTCTTATTTTGTTTCAGAAGTGCTCAGCTTCTAAAATCTTTTACCTAAATGTATGTATTTTGACAAAATGTTCTTACTCAAAGTAATCTGAATTCTTATGAACAGTTCCTTCTGTAATATTTCAGTAGTGATTATATGGTTATATTATTTAAATATAACCTCACAGTTTTAGAATTTCTTGTTACATGTAGTAAAATGTTAGACAGACATTTGGACCTTTTTCCCTCTCTTCTTCTCCAAAACAAATGTTCATTGAATGCATGCTCTATTATGCTGGAAATACAGTAATGAGCAAGAACTAACATGACCTCTGACCTCAGGCACTTGTAGTGGGAAAAAAAAAAAAAGAAAAAAAAATAGAGTCCTGGGTTCCTGAGTCAACAGACAAACCAGGACCTGAAGTTGCCCTGTGCTGTTTTGGGGAAAAGTAGGGGGTAAGGGAGCTGGCCCAGAGGAAGGGAGTTATCAGATGGCTCACACAGACTTACTAAATCCCTATAGTCTACTCTCCCTGGTTGTTTTTTGTTTGCTTATGTGTTTGGTTGGTTGGTTTTTTATTTGTTTGTTTTTTGAGACAGGGTCTCCCTGCATTGTCCAGGCTAAGCTTGAACTTCAGGCTCACTCTCTTCAGTTGCTGGGATTACAGGCATGGGCCACCACACCCTGCTCTCTATTCTCCCTATTTATGGTTGTCTAGAATATTTTTGGTTTGAATAGGGATGGGGTGTGTGTATGTGTTAGATGTTTTGTTTTTGAGAGTGAAGAATGAAAATGTATTTCACTAAGTGCAGGCTTCAGTTGGGATGCTCACTTTATGAAGCTTTACTGGTTTTCCCCTCTAGGTGGTGCAGCTAAAACCCACCTGGCCTAAAAAATTAACAATGATTGAAGTATTCAGACATCTGATAAGTATTTTATAAACTGAAATTGCATTGAGCATGGAGAGCTTTGATTAAAGGATTAATTCTGGCATTCTTGTAAAGAAAAAGAAAACACCTGTCTCCCTCTACACAAAAGATATATTCAGTAATTATAGAATCTGCACATTCTGAATCCTTAGAGCTCTCTAAACATCTGAGTATCTTGGAAATAGTGTCACCGCTAGCAAAGGAGGGTCTGTTGAATTGAGTTGTGGCAGCCTGTGAGTTGTATGAATTTTGGCTATGAATCTCTTTACTACAGTATTTTCTGAATCTCTGTTAGTAAAGTAAAACCTAACATCAGCCTTTAATATGCTCTTCTAATGTCTAAGTTAGAGCTGGGCATGGTGGTGCACATCTGTAATCCTAACACCCAGGAAGTGGAGGCAGGAAGATCATTAATTTCAGGCTAACCTGGGCTACATAAGGAGACCCTGTCTCAAACAGCAACAACAACAATAAAGCCCATGCTAATTGAATGTAATATAATAGAATCAAATACCTCTTTGGGGATGGTGTAGGAGATGGTAATAATTGAAAGACAGTATCACTTGAAATGGCATTAAAATTGTTTTTACTGCAGTCCACAATTGGAAGACATTGATGCCCCATGACAACACTCCTGCCTGCCCCCCTAAAGTCATTTATCAGTCTTGTTGCATGCAACAGTGGCTGATCTTTTCCTTTTCCTATTTTATTTAAAAAGAAAATGATGGCTCTGATCCCTTGGTTTATTCATTAATTATTTATTTTATTAATCCTACACATTATTTTATTTCTTTCTCTTGCCTTGTTGATATGGCTAAGTCTTCAAAGAGTGGAGAGAGTGGACACCTTTGTGTTCCTGATTTTAGATGAAATGCTTTTAGTTTTTCCCATTTTGTATAATGTTAGTTTAGGTTTGTCACAGGCTGAGGTTTAGCTGAATTGGTAGAGTGCTACTCTGTGCTCTCTGAGGCCCTGGGTATAATCCACAGCACCCTAAAAATGGGAAAAGGACCTGGCAACCCACTCCCGATACAATTCTGAAACAATCTGTCATTAAAAACCCTGTGAATAGCAGAGAAGTACTAACTTGGTGCTGGGCACGGCACAGTGTCAAGGAGTGTTTTCTTTTGTTGTACATAGGGTAGCTATGAGTCGGACCCAACTTGACGGCACCTTACAACAACATAGGCTTGTCATATATAATTTGATCATTTTGAGGTATGTTCTTTCTATTCTGGACTTTTATCATGAAGAGATGTTGAACTTTGTCAAAAGCCTTTTCTGCATCTATTGAGATGATCATGTGATTTCTCTCTCTGTATTATGTTTATTGACTTGGGTGTGTTGAACCATCTTTGCATCCCTGGAATGAAAACAACTTGATCATGGTATATGATCTTTTTTATATGTTACAGGATTTGGTTTGAAACTGAGGGACTGGGGATGTAGCTCGGTGGTAGACTGCTGGCTTAGCATGTGCAAGACCCTGGGTTCGATCCCCTGCACTGCCAAAAAAAAAAAAAAAAAAGAATTTTTGCATCTTTGTTCATCAGGGAAATATGTACATAGTTTTCTTTTTTTGTTGTGTCTTTATCAGGTTTTGGTATCAGAACGATAATGGCTCCTTAGATGAGTTTGGAAGTATTCCTTCCCTTTCTATTGTATGGAACAGTTTAAGAAGCATAAGTGTTAATTCTTCTTCAGAGACTGGGTAGAATTCAGCTGTGAATCCATCAAGTCCAGGGCTTTTCTTTGTTAGGAGACTATTACTGCTTCAATTATATTACTGCTTGTTATAAGTCCATTTAAGTTATTTATATACCCTGGGTTTAATTTTTTTAGGTCATATGTGTTAAGGAATTTAACCATTCTTTCTAAATTTTCCACCCTTTTGGAATATAAGTTTTCAAAGTATTCTCTAATAATCTCCTGCATCTCATTGGTATCTATTATAATGACCCCTTTTTCATCTTTAATTTTATTAATTGAGATCTCTTTTATTAGTTTGGCTAGGGGGGTGTCAGTCTTGTTTATCTTTTTTTGCTTCATTGATTCTTTGAATTGTTCATTTTGTCTCCATGTCATTAATTTCATCCATGGTCTTTATAATTTTTTTCCATCTATTAATTTGAGGTTTGACTTGTTCTTGTCTTTCCAGTATCGTAAAGTGCATCATTAAGTTATTTATTTGAGCTCTCTCTGATTTTTTGATGTAAGCACTCATAGCTGTAAATTTCTCTCTTAGAACTGCTTTTGCTGTATCCCAGAGGTTCTGGTAGCTTGTGTTGTCATTTTCATTTAATTCTGGGAATTTTTTTATTTCCTCCCTGATTTCTTCAATAATCCATTGATCATTCAAGAATGTGTTGTTCAGTCTTCATGTGTTTTTATAGTTTTTGGTGTTTCTCTTGCTGTTGATTCCTAGTTTTATCCCATTATGATCTGATAAGATACAAGGAATGATTCCAATTTTTTTGTTTGTGGAGACTTGCTTTGTGACCTAAAATGTGATCTACTTTAGAGAAAGTTCCATGGGCAACTGCGAAGAATGTGTATTCCACAGCTTTTGGGTGGAATATTCTGTAGATTTCTATAAGTCTGTTTGTTCTATGGTGCAGTTTCACTCTGAAATTTGTTGATTTTTTGTTTGGATGATTTATCTGTTGGTGACAGTGGGACACTGAAATCACCGACAGTTACCATAATTGGACCTCTCTTTCCCTTTATGTACAGTGGTGTTTGTTTTATGAAATTAGGTACACCAATATTTGGTGACTAAATATTTACAATTGTCATATCTTCTTGGTGGATTGTTCCCTTTAATAGTATGTAGTGGCCTACTTTATCTGTTTTGACTAACTTAGGTTTAAAATCTACTTTGTCAGATATCATTATTGCAATTCTTGCTTCTTTTTTGGTGAGGAGGGTTCCTCATCCTTAGTGTGTTGTTTTTCATCCTTTCACTTTCAATCTGTGTGTCTTCCAGGGAGGTGTTTTTCTTGGAGACCACAAATAGTTGAATCTTGTCTTTTAATTCAGTCAGCTAGCCTGTATCTTTTAACTGAAGCATTAAGACCATTTATATTGAGGGTTGTTATAGAAAGGAATTTGGTATTTCCTGTCATTTTGTTGGTTGTTTTCCTAGTTGTTTTGAATATTAATTGTTCTTTTATCTCTTCCCTGTTCATATTAGGTATTAGCTGCTGTACTAAGTTGAACATACTTGCTTCTTTCCTAGCTCCCTTCTGTTCATGTATTCTTATGATGGAATTTATTCGTCTTGAATTCTTGCATTTGTCTGTCTTCCTTCTTCCTCTATGTGTAGGATTCCTTTAAGTATCTTCTTGCAGTGCTGACTTTCTAACCCAGTCTTGTCTTGGAACTCACTATATAGCCTAAGCTGGCCTGAAAGTAGTGATCTTCCTGCCTCAAGTCCTGGCATTACAGGTGTGATCCACCACATCTGGCTATAGCATTCTTTACTATAGAGGGATGTTGACAGCATTCTGGAACATGTCTTTAAAGAAATAAAGAGTAAAGATGCACCTGTGTACTCTGACACATATTTTATGTAATAATGGTAAGATTAACTTAAAGGCAAAGTATTATAAGATATTAAAAATGAATTCTTATACCTGATCTTGATGCTTATTAAATCTAATATGTGTACAAGATATTATTAGACAAAGAGTTTGCCCAGTAGCTTAGATTATAAATAACCCTTGTTCTAGCTCATTTTAAACAATGTAGTATGAATGATGCCAAAAAAACAGGCTAGAACATTTTCTTCCCTCCAAGATCTTAGATTTTGTAAACAAGGTCCTGAAGGCGCTGCTCCTGGAACTAATCTAAGTCATCATAACCCAAAATCTTTTGGAAGATGAGAACACTAATTAAACCTTTTAGATACTTTTTAATATTTAATTTTAAGAATGTGTTTTATCTCATAAAAACAATATTTAGGGGTTGCTTTTTGGACATTTGATTAACATGTACCATATTATAATGAAAATAAATCACTGGGTGATGATCTCAGCAAATATTACTAGGAATCTCTGTGCAAGTGGACTTATAGCTCGCTATGAGTCGGATACCGACTCGACAGCACCTAACAACAACAACAACAACAACAACAACAACAACAACAACATAGCTTAATTTATCCCTGTACTATCCTAAGCAGCATAAGTTTACTTACATATTTATTTATTTTTGTGGTACTAGAGGGTTGAACCCAGGGCCTGGCACATACTTTGCAAGTGCTGTACCACTAAGCTGCACCCCAGCCCCCTTTTTTATTTTTATTTCTTAATTTTGAGACAGGGTCTTGCTCAGTTACACAGTGTGCCTCTGACCTCAAGCCTGCGATCTTCCTGCCTCTGCCTCCTGAATTGCTGGAATTACAGGTATGAGCCACTGGGCCCAGCAACATTTTGTTTTCTAATAAAAACTCTGATTTAGTGAAGTTATAAATTCCCCATTTTTCACAGCTGTTGAATTTTAACTGTTTTATAGTCTTTCTTGCAACTTAGTTATTGAAATGTTAAATGTGACACTATTTAAGAAACAAAAAAAATCAATGTTATAAAAATCTTTGGTAGTCAAGATTTAAGTTTCATCATCATTGTTGTTAAATGGGCTACTATTAATGTATTGTCCATTATTTGTATGTGCATACGTGTGTGTATGTAACAGAGAACAGAGTGGGGAGAGTAGTTAGTGAGGGAGGGGAAGAGCAAAGGAGGGAGGGAGAGGGAGAGGGGGCAAGGGAGAAAGAGAAGGCAGGGAGGAAGGGAGGATAGGGGGAGAGATCTTTTATTATAGTGTAGATCTGGTATGCAAAGGAAAGGAATAAACTTTTTTTGGATCCCTCAGCTGCATCATAGTTGTACAAGTGCTCTACCACTGAGCTCTACTCCTCATCTAAGAAGAAACTTAAATTGTCTAAGAGCCAAGTACTGGGCTAGTTTATAATGCTTAGAAAAATTATTGAGCCTGCAGCCATAGCACTGTGGTGTCCGATCCCATCAGACCTTGGAAGCTAAGCAGGGTTGGACCTGGTTAGTACTTGGATGGGAGACCACCTAGAACACCAGATACTGTAGGCTTGGGAGAAGGACCTTGCAACCCACTCCCCCAAATCAATCCACCATCGAAAACACTATGATTAGCAGAGAAGCACTGACAATAGCGTTTCGCCTGTTGTACATAGGGTCACTATAAGTCAGACATCAACTTGACAGTACCTAACAACAACAACAGAGAAATTATTATTGCCACTTTATAGGTGAAGAAATCAGTTCAGATATGTTAAATAATTTGACAGCACAGCCTTTAAGTGGAAATAAGCTGAAGCTCTAGACTATCTGGCTTTTACCCATTGTGTTTTAATGATCTCTCATATATTGAGGTTGGATTGTGTACAAATATGTGTATGTCGCTGCAACATCTGAACTTTTACCCTGAACCACTCAGAAGGGGGTGGCCTTATACTATTTGTGTAGCACACTGCTACTTTCAAAGCAATTTTATCTTATCCTATTTGACCCTTATAACATACTAACATTGTAGGCAGAAAAGGGATAAGGAATTTCAAAGAAGTGCTTGGGATCACAAAGCTGGTTAGAGATAGAGTTTGAACCTGAACTTAGGTTTGTGGTTCCTGGTTCAGTGTCATTTTGTACTTCCTTCGCTTTCTCTAGATTACTTAAGTGTTCTTTGTTCATGAAGTAATGAAGTTTTACAAATTGGACCTTTTATTGTTGTCCTCACTATCATACTACAGCTATAGCCAGGCTCCCTGCTTAAGCGTCAAAGTCCAGTTTTCCTATGTCCTAAGTGGTATATTAATAATAGCTTGTTTTTTCCTATTGGTAATGAGGAATTGAACCCAGGGCCTTGCACATGCTTTGCAAGTGCTCTGCTACTGTGCTGCACCGCAGCCCAATTTTTAAATTTTTATTTTGAGACAGGATCTAGCTAAGTTACACAGACTGCCTCTGGCCTCAAACTTGTGATCCTCCTGCCTCCACCTCCCCAGTCACTGGGATTACAGGCATGTGCCACCATGTGCAGTTTAACGATAGTTTTGTTGTTGTTGTTGTTTGTTTTTGTGGTGCTGAGGATTGAACCCAGGGCCTTGTCTGTGCCAGGTAAGCACCCTACCACTGAACTATCTCTTTAGCCTATTAATAGTTTCAACACATTGTGAAGCTATAGTGGGGTTATTATATTAGTAGATAAGAAATGTTAATGTGAGATTTCTATATTTGAATTTTTTTCTTGTGTGATTCCATATCTGCCTTATGGAAATGAACATAAGAATTGTTAAGCGAAGGACAGTAGTGGTTAAAAGCATATATTATATTCAGGAAGACTTAACATTTGAATCTTAGCTTTAGCCACTTGGTTCTGGTTATTTGGGAACAAGCCAGTTTTGTCACATGTGGAGACAACGACCTAAGGGTTAGAGGAGATGGTCATGTGAAGGGATTAGCTTTATATCTGGCCAGTATGTAGTGGCTACCTAATATGTATATATAGCCGGACATGGTGGCACACCCCTGTAATCCCAGCACTCAGGAGGCAGTGGCAGATGGATTGCTACAAATTTGAGTCCATGTTGGCTTACATAATGAGTTTGAGGCCAGCTGGGCCTATATAACGATACCTTGTCTCAAAAAAAAAATAAAAAAGCAAAGCCTGATTTTTGTCTTTTTTTTTTTCATAGACTTGCATTCTATATTTTGCACTTGTTCTTTACTGCTGTCTCTCTATATATGTATATTTAGATATGTCTTTTCTTTAAGGTAGATCTAGCTTCCACGTATGAGTAAGAGCATGTGGTACTTCTCTTTTGAGTCTGGGTTAATTTCACTTAAAATGATTATCTCTAGTTCTATCCATTTTGCTGCAAATGACAAATTCATTCTTCTTTAATGCTGAATAATATTCCTTTGTGTATATATACACCACATTTTAAAATACAATCATCTGTTGATGAACATATGGGCTGATTCCATACTCTTGGAGTTGTGAAGAGAACTGCTATAAACACAGAAGTGCAGGCATCCCTGTGGTGTGATGACTTATCTTCCTTTGAGTATAATTACTAATAGTGATTAGCTGGGTCATATGGTAGTTCTATTTTTAGTTTTCTGAGATAACTCCATACTGGTTTCCATAATGGCTGAACTAATTTACCATCCCACCAGCAGTGTAAAAGGGTTCCTCCTCTCCTCTGCCTCCCCTGCCCCCCGAATCCTTCCTAGCATTTGTTGTGGTTTGTTTGGTTGATGTTAGCCATTCTGACTAGAATGAGATGACATCTTAGTGTAGTTTTGATTTGCATTTCCTTGATGGCTAAGGATACTGAACATTTTTTCATGTGTTTATTGGCCATTTGTGTTTCTTCTTTTGAGAGCTGTCTGTTCAATTCCATTGCCCACTTATTTATTGGATTGTTTGTTTGCTGCTTAATTTCTTAAGTTCTTTGTATATCCTAGTTATTAATCCTCTGTCAGGTATATAAGATGTAAAGATTCTCTCCCATTCTGTAGGCTGTCCCTTTATTCTATTGTTTCCTTTGCTGTGCAAAAGCTTTTTAATTTTATGTAATCCCATTTTTCAATTTTTGGTGCAGTTTCCTGGGCTACTAGAGTCTTGTTAAGAAAGTACTTGTCCGCAGGGCATGGTGGTATGTGCCTATAATCCCAGTGACTTGGTAGGAGAGGTAGGAGGTTTGCGAGTTTGAGACCAGAGGCAGCTTGTGTGGGAGACCCTGTCTCAAAATGTTGTTGTTGTTGTTGTTGGGTGCCGTTGAGTCGGTATCCAACTCATAGCGACCCTCTGTACAACAGGGGAAACACTATTGTCAGTGCTTCTCTGCTGTTCATAGGGTTTTCAATGGCAGATTGATTTTTGGGAGGGGGTTGCCAGGTCCTTCTCCCAAGCCTACAGCTTCTGGTGTTCCCAGGCGGTCTCCCATCCAGGTACTAACCAGGCCCACCCCTGCTTAGCTTCTGAGATCTGACGGGATCGGATGCCACAGGGCTATGGCTGCAGGCTGTCTCAAAATAAAAAGTAAAAAATGGGCTGAGGGTGCAGCTCAGTGGCTGAGCACTTGCAAAGCATGTGTGAGGCCCTGGGTTCTACCCACCAGTACCAGCAAAAAAAAAAAAAAAAAAAAAAAGTACTTGCCTATGCCTGTATGTTGAACTGTGTTCCTTACATTTGTTTTTAGTAGTTTTAAGGTTTCTAGTTTTATGTTGGGATATCTGGTCCATTTTGTCATACAAGTCAAGAGATACTAGTATACTTTCATTCTTCTAGATATGGATATCCAGTTTTCCCAGTTAAGCTGGGAAAGGGAAGATGTATGCCAATGTAAGCCTTGGTACCTTTGTTGAAGATCAAGTGGCTATAGCTGTGTGGATGTATATCTGGGTCTTCTATTCTGTTCCACTGGTTTTCATGCCTGTGTTTGTACCGGTACCAAGCTAGCTTTGCTACTGTGGCCCTGTAGTATAGTTTGAAGGCAGATATTGTGATATCACCTGCATTGTTTTTGCTGCTTAAGATTGTTTTGGCTATCCAGGGTCTTTTATGCTCCCATATGAATTTTAGGATTGTTTTGTCTATCTCTATGAAATATATCATTGGAATTTTGATGGGAATTGCATTGAATCTGTATATTACTTTTGGTAGTATAGCCATTTTCACAGTATCAGTTCTTCCGATCCATGGACGAAGGAGGTCTTTCCATATTCTAGTGCCTTCTTCAATTTCTATCTTCAGTAATTTGAAGTTTACATTGTAGAGATCTTTAGGATGTACAATTATCATTATATGTTAATCAAACCTTTTTATAAAATGTTTAGATGGAAGTATTAATCCTGTTTGATAACTGCACACTGTGTATATGAAATGAATTATCTTTCTGTATCTCATAAATATCTACAATTAAAATACTAATAAAAAAGGATAGGTACCCTATATAATATATTTAGTAATTACTTAATCATTACCTTTGTAAGGTTCTTTTTCCTACAAGCAATATTTCATTTTGTTTAGAAAGTATCAAAGATAGAACGATTATATCTAAAGTACTTATTCTCAGTAGGTGGATGATTACCAATTATTTCTACTAGCAGAAAGCATAAATGATCTAAAACAGTTGACCTTTGAGTTTAACCATTTTATATTTAGAATATGTAGTTTAAAACCTCTTACGACCAGGTGCAGTGGAACATGCCTTATAATACCAGTGACTCAGGAGGTGGAGGCAGCCTGTGTAACTTAACGGGACCCTGTCTCAAATTTAAAGAAGTAAAAATATTGGTTGAGTGTGCATCTCAGTGGTAGAACAACTTGTAAAGAATATGTGAGGCTCTAGGTTGAAACCTCCAGGTCCACACACACACACCCAAAAAAAAAAAAAAAAAAAAGAAAAGAAAAACCAACTCTTTTTCTTTTTTTTTCAGTCCTGGAAGTTGAACCCAGGGCCTCATGCTTGCATGCTCTGCAAGTGCTGGACCACTGAGCTGCACCCCAGTCCATTTTTTTTTTTTTTTTTACTTTTTTTGAGACAGGGTCTCGCTAAATTACACAGATTGCCTCTGGTCTTGAACTTGCCATCCTCCTGCCTCTGATTCCCGAGCCGCTGGGATTACAGGCATTCGCCACTGTACCCGGCTTTAAGAAAAACCAACTCTTAGTTAAAGATCTCCTTTCCTGTCTATCCTCTTAGGGTAATATAAATAATTTCTTTTTAAGTGATCCATTTATAGAGCATACCAGGTGGGGTCTAGGGAGAAAAGGGGGTTGAGAATTGATTGTGTAGAATTTCCTATTACTCAGATGCATAGTTTATAGACTTGAGATTTAAAATGCCAATAATGTACTATTATTTTATACTGTACCCATTATATCTTTGTTTACCAAGATTAACAAATCAAAGAAAAACAAGCCTTTTTCAGAAATATGGAAAATGCTATTCTGAAATTTATTGGAAAACTAACATCAAGGAGGAAGCATTTCACTAAACAAAAGTCAGTTGAATTTTATTTTTTAAGGTGAAACATCTCTTAGAGTACATTTTATTCATTTATAATTACATATTCTGACTAAATAAACTTAATTTTTAAAATTAAATTGGTCTTAGACTTTATTCATGAATAATTCAGCAAATATTTACTTGAAACCTACTATACTTCCAGCTGTAGAAAGAACCAGACACAACACCTCCCTCCAGAGAGCCCATTTAAAATACAGTAGGTCAAACACTGAATCCAAATCACTATGAAGCTTCATTTCATTTTTTAAGATGTCTACAGATACTCATTTCCTGTGTGAGGGCAAATAAAATCACTGTGCACATCATTTGTTGGATTCTCGTAAGGGATATTTTGAAATCTGTATTTTGACAAGGCCTACACTTCACTTTTTCTAACTGCTTTCTGCTATTTAAGACTGTTCTAAGTATTTTGTCTTCTCTTTCAGTTTCTCCAATATCTAACAGTTCTGTCTAACCAGTTGGCTTTTTCTGTGATATTTTACAATAGTTTTCTGTAACTCTTTACTGTTCTTTGAGGCTTTCCTCTTTGCCAGAGCCTGGTCCCCTGGACTTTGCCCATCTTCCCTTCCCTGGCTTCTTAGCCATTCAGATCACTAATGTTAGCACATCCTTAGAAGTTAGGTCTTCAATAAATGTTTCTGATCAGTATTTCTTTTAGCTTTCTTGTAAACTTGAGATCTTCCCTGCAACACTGCTGTCTTTCTGAATGCTATTCAAAACTATTATCCTCAGAAAGACAGTGTTTTCTTGAGAATTTTTGTCTTAAAGCTGTATTAAAATAGATTAATAATGGAATGCATAACTCAGAAAAGGATGCTTCTACTGTGTTGCCTATTCCCACCATTACAAATACTGGCTTCTGCAAGATCACCATTAAAACTGTTGGGTGTAGGACATCAATTTACACTACACGCATGATTGTTTTAGACTCAAAAATTCAATTTTGGATACTTTGTTACTAAATTGTTATTGTTACGTTGTTTGGTGCCGTGGAGTCGTATCCCACGCTGTGGAGTCGGTATCCGACTCATAGCGACCCTCATAGGGTTTTCAATGGCTGTTTCGGGATTGCCTTGGGAGTGGATTGCCAGGCCCTTCTCCCATTTTTGCGGTGCTGGAAATTGAACTTGGGTCCTCAGAGACTGCAGCACAGCACTCTACCAACTGAGCTAAATCCCAGCCCTTGGTACTAAATTAAAACATTTAAAACATATGAAGTTTGAAATTTAAGAAAACCTAAATGATGAAGAAACTAAGATAACTACTATTCATTGAAATGTCTGTTACCTTCATCATGAACTATATATGTAAAAATCAAACTGAATCTGCAAGTCATATGCTATCAAGCCAGCTGGCGTCTATGACCCATAATCCTCACAAACAAATACATAAAATTCAATAAATTTTAATCTTCTAAATGTTCTCAGAAAAAATAATCAGACTCATCCTTCAGCTGAAGGAACATAGTTGGATAATCTATTTCCTACAAATGAACTCCCTCTTTGTGTTGTGAGGTAGCAGTCAGTGACTTCTGTGGTGGTCTTACACCTCCATTCATAAGTATTGCCCCTTCACATAAAGAGTGTGAAAAAGGAGGGGCAAAAGAGTTACCTTTCATTGTTTCATTGACCCTTAGTGCTTTCATAGTATTTTAAGTGCCTGATTTCAATTTTACAACAGCACAATATTCTGAAAGGTAATTGCATGTTCCAAGTAGCAGATATTAACAACTCGCAATACTATACAGAGGAATAATTTGCAGTTCTGAACTATGCTTTAGAAAAACATTTCCAACAGTCCAAGCAGAATTTATTTCTATCCCATCATTGATAATAATTACACTTGTTGCTGCAGGAACTTTAAATTCTTCTGTACTAACTTGAAGACAGGCTGAAATTTAGCTCAGTTGGTAGAGCGCCACTCTGCAGTTTCTGAGGTCCCGAATTCAATTCCCAGGACTGGAAAATAGGACATGGCAATCCACTCCCCAGGCAATCCCGAAACAATCAGCCATTGAAAACCCTATTAAGGTCCCTATGAGTCGCACATGATTCAACAGCGCCTAACAACAACAACAACAACTTTAAGACAATTGTGAAAGGTGTACTTTCAGGAACACCGAGTACATTGTGTGGCAGCTGCTGGTCCAATGTCAGCATGATCTTAAAGGAACCTTCGACATGGTGAACCCAGCCAGGACAGACACCCCAAGCCAATTTGGCAAGGCAGTTCCACTTGCAAGGCAGTGAGGAAGCATTGGTGAACTTAAGTTTTTAACAAATTCTCTTTCTTTGTGATGCCAATCCATGTTGTGGTTGTTAGATGCGGTCGAGTCAGGTCTGACTCATAATAACACTGTGTACAACAGAATAAAACACTCCTGACACTGTGCCATGCACACAATATTTTTTATGTTTAAGGCCATTATTGCAGCTACAGTATCAGTTCATCTAGTTGAAGTTGCCCCACCACATGATGTCCTTCTCCAGGGATTGGTCCCTCCTGACAACATGTCCAAAATACTGCAGACACAATCTAACCATTCGTACTTCTAGGAGCACTCTGGTTGCACTTCCTCTAGGACAGATATGTTGGTTCTTTTGGCAGTCCATGGTATATTCAATATTAGTCTCCAACACCATAACTCAAAAGTATCAGTTCTTTTTCATTGTCCAGCATTCACAAGCATATGATGCTGCTGAAAATACGGCATGAATCAAACACACCTTTGTCTTCAATGTGACAGTGTTTACTTTTCATCACTTTAAAGAGTTCTTTTGCAACAACTTTTCCCAGTGTGGTGCATCTTTTGATTTCTTGACTGCTGCTTCCACAGGTGTTGAAGAACCAAATAAAGCAAAATCTTGGACAACCTCCATATTTCCTCCATTTATCATGAGGTTGCTTACTAACCCAGTTGTAAGGATTTTTGTTTTCTTGATGTTGAGGTGCAATCCATAGTGAAGGCTGTGTTATTTAATCTTCATCAGCAAATATTTCAAATCCTCTTCCCTTTCAGCAAGCAGAGTTGTATCATCTGCATAATGCAGGTTGTTAATGAATCTTCCTCCAATCTAGACGCCACATTCTTCTTCATGAAGTCCAGCTTCTCTGATTATTTGCCCAGCGCAGAGATTGGAGAGGCAGTGAAAGGATACATCCCTGATGCACACCTTTCTTGATTTTAAAACAGGCAGTATTTCCTTGTTCTGTTTGAACAGCTGCTCCTGGTCCATGGACAGAGGCTTCTTGAGTACAATTAAATGTTCTGGTATTCCCATTCTTTGCAATGTTATCCATAATCTGTTGTGATCCACAGAGCATTTTTATGGTCAACAAAATGTAGACAAACATCTTTCTGTTATTCTCTGCTTGTGGCCAATACCCATCTGATATCAGTAGTGATGTCCCTGGTTCCACAAATCTGAATCCAGCTTGAATTTCCAACAGTTCTCTGTCTATATACTGTTGCAGTTACTTTTAAATGATCTTTAGCAAAATTTTACTTGTGTGTGATATTGATGATATCATTTGATAATTCCCTGTATTTGGTTGGATCTCCTTTCTTGGGAATAGGCACAAGCAATGGATCTCTTCCAGTCAGTTGTTGCTATTTTCTAAGTCTCTTGACATAAATAAGTGAGGACCTCCAGTGCTGCATCTGTTTATTGAAGCATCTCTATTGGTATTTCATCAGTTCCTGGAGCCGTGTGTTTTGCCATTTCTTTCAAGGCAGCTTCCACTTCTTCCTTTAGTTCCTTAGTTCTTTAGTTCCTTTTAGTTCCTTAGTTTCTTTAGTTCTTTTAGTTCCATCCATTAGTTCCTGATCATATGCATCCTCTTTGGTATGATGACTGTATTCCTTCCATTTTTAAAAATTTTTTTTAAATTTTTCATGGTACTTTAAGGCTGAACCCAGGGCCTTGCACTACTTTGCAAGTGCTCTACTACTGAGCTGCACCTCTAGCCCATTTTTTAATTTTTTGTCTTGAGATAGGGTTTCACTAAATTACTCAGGCTGTCTGTGGCCTCAAATCTGTGATCTTCCTATCTCCACCTCCCGAGTTGCTGGGATCACAGGCATGTGTCATTGTCCCTGCCTCCTTCCATCTTCTTTTGATGTTTCCTATATTGTTTAATATTTTTCCCGTAGAATCTTTCACTATTGCCACTCAAGGCTTGAATTTTTTCTGCAATTCTATAAGCTTGAGAAAAACAGTATGTTCTTCCCTTTTGTTTTTCTAACTTCAGCTCTTTGTACATGTCATTATAATATTTGATTATGGCTTCTTGAGCTGCCCTTTGGAATCTTCTATTTAATTCTTTAACTTTAGTTCTTTAACTTTGTGATGTCTTCCTTTTATTTAGCTGATCAACATTCAAGAGCAAGTTTGAGTCTCTTTTGATATGTAACTTGGTTTTTTCTTTGTTTCCTGTCTCTTTAATAACCTTTTGCTTTCCTCATGAATGATGTCTTTGATGTCATGCCACGACCTGTCAAATCTGTTCTTGAGATGGTCTCTGAACTCAGGTGGGATATACTTAATTAAGGTCATACCTTGGCTCTGGTATACTTGTTCTAATTTTTTTTAGTTTCAGTTTGAACCTGCATATGAGCAGTTGACAGTCTGGTCCACAGTCAGCACCTGGTCTTGTTCTGACTTCTTATAGTGAGGTTTTCCATCATATCTTTCCACAAAGATAGTCAATTTTGTTCCTATGTGTTCCATCTTGTGAATTCCATATGTATAGTTGCCATGTATGTTGGTGAAAAAAAAGTGTTTGCAATGACGTCATTGGTCTGACAAAATTGTATCATGAGATCTCCAGCATTGTTTCTGTCACCAAGGTCATGTTTTCCAACTACTGAGCCACCTTCTTTATTTCTAACTTTTATTTTCCAGTCACCAGTAATTATCAGTTCATCCTGAATGCATATTTGACAAATTTCAGACTGCAGAAGCTGGTAAAAAATTTTCCTTTGTTCCTTTGTGACCTTAGTGGTAGGTATGTAAATTTGAATAATAGTCATATTAACTGGCCTTCCTTAACTGTTGTTGTTAGGTGCCGTCGAGTCACGTCTGACTCATAGCGACCCTCATAGGGTTTTCAATGGCAGATTGGTTTTTTTTCTTTTTTTCGGGATTGCCTTGGGAGTGGATTGTCACGTCCTTCTCCCATTTTGCAGTGCTGGGAATTGAACCTAAGACCTCAGAGACTGCAGAGCGGTGCTCTACCAACTGAGCTAAATCCCAGCCCCAGGCCTTCCTTGTAGGCATATAGATTTGCAACTCTTCCCTAGGGGTCTTTTGAGTCCCTTCCAACCTGAAGGGCTCTTTTTCTAGCACTATATCTGACAGTGCTTCTCTGCTATTCATAGGGTTTTTAATAGCTAATTAGTTTGGGAGTTGGCTGCCAGGTCCTTCTCCATAGTCTGTTTTAGTCTGGAAGTTCAGCTAAAACCTATCGACCATAGGTGATCCTGCTGGTATCTGTAATACTAATGGGATTGCTTTCAACACATAAGCCATCATAGTACAGCAAACTGACAGACACGTGGGGGAGATCAATCCATAGTTATATATTAATAGACATATCATAGCATTTGCCTTTAATTTAAAAGTTTAAGGATTATAACTGAGAGGAAATATTCTGAAACAACCTAGGGATTATTATTAGTAGTACTATTAGTATTTTTGAGACAAGGTCTTGCTGTGTAGTCCAGGCTGGCCTTGAATTTATGATCCTCCTGCCTCAGCTTCTGGAGTACAGGATTATAGGTATATGCCACCATACCCAACTGGATTGTATATTATTTTTTTGTTTGTGAAAAATGCGAAAAATTAATTTCAAAGTATAAATTCACTAATCCAATTATTTTAATGAGATTTCACTTCTAGTTATATGCCTAGAGTAACTAAAGTTTTAGAGTTGATTTCCTTTTTGGAGCACTGAAAATAATAGTAATTCTATTTACCTCCCATAGTGGGAAGTCAGATAATGTGCAGGATAGAAATCAGGCTAGGGAAGCAAAATGGTGCTGTGTAAGCAATGAAGTAGAAGGACATGGTATTGCCATTTTAAGCACTTAAAATGTGATGAAGACCTATTAAAACAGTCATTTTGTAAGTATTTTACATTCTCTGAGTCAGGTACTAAGAAACAAAAACTACAGGGGGCTTGAGACAAGTTTTTCTTTTTCTTTTTCTTTTCTTTCTTTTCTTTTCTTTTTTTTTTTTTTTTTTTTTTTTTTTTTTTTTTTTTTTTTTTTTTTTTTTTTTTTTTTTTTTTT